>JBBMEG010076679.1:0-12306 GCA_037832605.1 Cyclanthera cordifolia | reverse complement strand
CTAAACCTTTCTGTTTTGCAGGCCCTTTCGTCCTCTACTAAACAAATAGTACTGTGGATAGACCGTTGACCATTTTTAGACATCAACATTGTCTATTGATATTTTAACTGAAGAAAATCTAAACAACATGGAAAATCGATATCAACACAATTCTTGTCGTTGAAGGACGAGAAGTTTGTTCTAATGGAGGATGGCCCTCTAGAACCCGTAGCCTATGCAATGTGAAATGTTCGCGAGATGCATTTTTATTGGCATGACGTCAATGAAAACGTTAGGTCTATATGTTGGCGTACTTCTCGGATGTCTCGACTAAGAAACCTAAGAGCATCATTACGACTTATGACGAAAAGGATTCCCTTATTGGATGTATGAATAGTCTTTGAGTCAAGGAAAGTGTGGTGCCTCGGATAGAATTCATAATTCGAAAGAAAAGGCGGGGACGTCAATTAGGGAGAATATTCCTTACATGATGATGTGCTTCGATATTGCATAAATGAATAAGGCTAAAATAAACAAGTTCACTAATGCAAATCTTACTCTAGAAATACTAATCTTGAACTTTAAATTGGAGACAAGTGTTGTCTCCTAGAAGTTCAGTTCAGGAGCTTAGAGCTCAAGAACAAAGCTTGGAGGTCGGATCTCAAAGGCTTGATATTAAAATAGAGGTTGAAAAAAGTCTATTCACTCAAAGTAAAAATAGTCAAGACTAAGAAAGATGAAAAATATTTCGATTGTCACAAGTTTGGCCATTGGAAAAGGAATTGTTCCTAAGTACAATGAAATGAAGAAAAATGAGAAGGAAGATAAATTGGATTTTCCTACACTTAGTCTTGTTTAGTGGGAGAATCTTCCAACCTCTAGATAGTTGATTCGGGAGTCTTTGAACACGTGTGTTCTTCATTTAAGAGAAGTGACTATTAGGAGCAGTTAGACACTAGACAGATAGTCTTAAAGGTTAGGACTAGAAAAGTTGTTTCAAACATAGTAGTTAAAAACGACAACAGGTAATAGTAGAACAAACGATAAAGAATTTCTCCTAAATCAAAAACATATCTTTCACATCTTAGGTTGGTAACATAAATTTCAATAGGATTGAAAGGTTAGTGAAAAGTGGATTTCTAGTTGGGTTAGAGATGAACACTTTACCTATATGTGAATCTTGCATAGAATGCAAGATGACCAAGAGACCATTTACAGCTAAGGGAGCTAGAGTCAAACAACCTTTAGAACTTGTACATTCAGACTTTTACAGTGCGATGAATGTTAAAGCTTGGGGAGGATATGAGTACTTTATATACTTTACGGATGACTATTCAAGATATGAATAGCTAATGCAGCATAAATTAGAAACCTTTGAAAAGTTCAAGGAGTTTAAAAGCAGAGGTTGAGAACCAATTAGATTGAAGGATTAAAACACTACGATCGGATCGTGGTGGAAAGTATATGGACTTGGAATTCCAAAACTACTTGGTAGAACATGGGATAAAGTCTCAACTCTAAGCCTCTTGAAGCCTTTTACAAAATGGAGTTTCAGAAACGAGATATATAACCCTTTTAGAAATGGTTCGGTCAATAATAAGCTTTGCTCAACTGCCGATATCATTTTGGGGATTCTCGTTGAAGACCGTGTTAAATATTATAAACATGGTTCCATTAAAGATTGTTTCAGAGACACCCTATTAGTTATCGAAAGAACGTAAGAGTAGTTTATGCCACTTTAGCATTTGGGGAAGTCCGGCCTATGTGCTGACTACAAAACCAAAGAATTTAGAACCACGTTCAACACTATGCATATTTGTAACCTACTCCAAGAAAACGAGAGGGGGTTATTTTTATAGCCCAAATGAGAATAAAGTGTTTGTGTGGACCAACGCAACATTCTTAGAAAAGGTTTATGCTAGACCATAAACCTCGATCGGTAGAAACGTTATAAGAATTAAATTTCGATAATGCTACAATTTCTATAACAAGAGTTGTTGTAGGAGGGTCAACAAGGATTGTTGATAGCTCACTAGCATTGGATGTTGGAAACACATCAGCTAGGATAGTTGATGAATCCTTGGGATTTCATGGTCAAATCCCGCCCAGTCAAAAAAGTCCTACCTCGACGCAAGGAAGGATTTGAAAAAAAAAAGGTTCTCTATATAGATGTCTTGAAGACACGAAATGTTGTCCAGAATAATGTTGAAGATCTATGTCTTTTGGAAAGACAATGAAGGATATTGACCAGGAAGAATGAATAAAAGCCATGAACCTTGAAATAGAGTCGATGTACTCAAATTCAGTCTTATTACTTGTAGATGCACCAAAGGATATTAGGCCTATTGGTTGCAAATGGATCTACAAGAGAAAAAATGGTGTAGATGGGAAGGTGCAAACCTTCAAGGCTAGACTTGTAGCAAAAGACTTCCCTCAAAGAGAATGAGTGGATTATGAAGAAACCGAATGAGTGGATTATGAAGAAACCTTTTCCCATATTGTTATGTTAAAGTCTATTAGAATCATCTTTTCCATTGCCTCATATTATGACTATGAGATATGGCAAATAGATGTCAAGACTGCTTTTTTAAATGACAATCTTGAAGAGGAGATCTACATGAACAAACATGAAGGTTTTCTTTCCAAGGGACTAGAGCAAAAGGTATGCAAACTTGTTAAGCTCATTTATGGATTGAAACAAGAGTCGGGTCTTGGAATAAAAGATTTGATGATGTGATCAAATCTTAGGGCTTTGAGCAGAACGTTGATGAACCTTGTGTTTACCAGAAAATGATTAAAAATAAAGTAGCATTTTCTATTGTTATATGTAGATCACATCTTACTGATTGGGAAGGATGTAAGAATATTGACTGAAATCAAGTAATGTCTAGCTAACCAATTCCAAATGAAGGATTTGGAGGACCATATGTTCTTGGGATCCAGGTTATAAGGGATCAGTTCAAGAGAACACTAGACTTGTCTCAAGCATTCTATATTGACAAGATGTTGGTCAGATATCCGATGAAAGATTCCAAAAGAGGCTAATTACTCTTTAGACATGGAATCTCATTGTCTTAGGAGAAAAGTCCTAAGACACCTCAGGAGGTTAAGAAAATGAGAGGGATACCCTATGCATCAGCGGTAGAAAGCTTGATGTATCTATGTTATGTATAAGACCTGATAAATGTTGCTTGGTAGACATTGTCAGCAGATATCAGTCAAATCCAAGATTAGATCACTGACATTGGTTAAGAATATACTCAAGTATCTTAGGAGAACGAGAAATTATATGTTTCTGTACGATCCTAAGGATTTAATCCTTACTGGGTATACAGACTCTGATTTTCAAACTGATAAGAACTCAAGGAGATCCACATCAGGATCGGTGTTCACTCTTAATGGTGCAACCATAGTTTGGAGAAGCATCATGTAAGGATGCATTGCAGACTCCACTATGAAAGCTGAGTACGTGGCTGCTTGTAAAGCAGCAAAAGAGGCAGTAGTTAAGAAATTTCCTAGCAGGTTTGGAAGTGGTTCCCTGAATAGATAAGCCAATCACTTTATATTGTGATAACAACGGGGCTAGGGCTAATTCAAGAGAACCTAGAAGCCATAAAAAGAGAATCATATAGATAGAAAATATCACCTCATAAGAGAGATAATGCATAGGGGCAAAGTGGTTGTCGCCAAAGTTGATATGGCTGACAATGTTGCTGATCCTTTTACAAACCGGCTAAAGTGTTGGAGGGTCACCTAAGGAGTATGTGTCTACATGAGGTGTCTTCTATAGTCTAGAGCAAGTGTGTGACTTAGTGTTTTGGCTAAACATGATATAGTCTTACTAGGGCTTTACTGCAGGTGGGAGATTGTTGGGGGTTGCGCCCTAATTACTAGTAGTTTAAATATTTAAAAATGAGCATTTAATGTCATTTTCGGCTATTGATAAAAGTTACTATTTTAAAAAAAAATTGTATTTAATGTTCAAACATTATACAACCTTATGGCATTAATCGGATTCATGCCGATAAACCCTTGGTTATTAATATGAACAGTGGGTCAATAAGCCTCCCACGTTGAGGATTGTTGATATGAGTGGCTTGGAACGCAACGTCACAAAGAGGAATTCACACCTTCCCTAATATTGCAAAAGATGTAGAGTTGTTCCCTCATAAACTGATTTTAGAACTTGAACAAAGGGTACCCGCCTCTCATTGACCCGAGAAAATAGTGGCTTATAATGTAACTATATACAGGTTGTTCATTAGAGGAATAAGTGGAGCTTAAAGAGAAAGATGTAATCATAGGGTTAGAACAGATTTCTTATCCCAGCTGTAAATTACTAACAAGCTCGTGAAGATCATATGACAGATGACCGATTATATCCGTTGACGTTAACTTGTCCTATAATGCGAGAGAGTTCAGCATAGGCCTTTAGTGCAATAAGTCTGATATTAACGAGCATGGATTGGATCGCAAGTCGTTGAAGCTTCCAATCTATAGGTCCATCGGTCCCCAGGCTAGCTCAATTACTAGTAAAGTTTTTCATTAGAGAATGAATTTTAAGAGTTCAAATTCAAAAATTAATTATGTTTGACATAATTAATATGCGTGTTAAGTTTAATAGATAAACTTAGCTAATCAATCTATTGGATATATTAATTCGACATTTTGGATAAATATTAATAAGGAGAAATTAATTTATTCGATAAATTAATTATAAATATTTATTGAGAGAACTTTGCTAATAATATATTGGACATATTAAAGTTTAAATAATTATTGAATAATTATTTAAAGTAGAATTATAATAAATATGTTGGGCATATTTGTTTAATAATTATTAGATATTATTAAATAAATAATAGTAATTAAATATGTTGGACATATGAATTAATAATTATTAGAAAATTATTTATTAGTAGAAAAATTAATATATTGGATATTTTTTATGCCGAAAAATGGTCAACGGATATCCACAGTAAAGATTTATTTAGTTGAGGACGAAAGGGCCTGCAAAAAAGCAAATTTAGGACACACCGGTGTGGTGTGAGCCACAGGGCCTTCGATGCCTAAGTCAGAAACAGAATTAGGGAGAAATAGTTTAAAGCACTAAGAATGTCTTAAGGGTACTTAGCTTAGGATCAGTCCCTTGAAAGGGAGAAATGACTTGACTTTATAGCAGTCGGTCTTGTAACTGCTGCGGCTCACTTATGGTTATATAATGGTCGGTCGTTAGAAACGTCTGCCATTAAGCCGGGTATGAATACTGGAGTAACTCTTGGTTGTTACCTTTTAAAGGTGTAACGGTTTTGATTCTGGACTCGGTCGACTCTTAGAAGAGATCTGACCTCCACGGTTCACCCAAACGGGCCGACCTACTAGTTGCAACGGGAGACGCCACGGGGTGCAATGCCTCCAAACGTTACTTGGACTCAGTCAACTCTTTGGAGAGTCCTGACCTCCACGACCCATCCACTCGGTTGGACCTACTCGTAGTCAGACCCGAGAAGGGTAAGACTGCAAGGGCCGACCCCGAGAGGGTCCTGGCCTTCCTTGGGCGGCCCCTGGAAGAGTCGAACTTATTTGGCTGACCTCGAAAATGGACTTGGCCGATCCACGTAGGAGTCGTGCTTGTTTGGCCGACCCTAGGGGTCGAAAATGGACTTGGCAAACCCCCGGGGGTTGTGGCCTCCATTTAGCCGACCCCCGGGCGGTCGGTGATGGCAAGGCGGACCCCCAATGGGTCGGAAATGGACTTGGCAGACCCCTGAGAGAACGGCAAGGACGTTGGCCGACCCCCAGGGTGTTAGCAAAGGCGCATTCGACCTCTAGGGGGTCTACGAGGGTGTTGGCCGACCCCCTAGGGGTCTAAAAGGGCTTTGGCCGACCCCCGCGGGTTGGCGCTGGCGTAGCCGACCCCCGGGGAGTCGGCAATGACTTTGGCCGACCTCCAAGGGGTCTTGGTCGACCCCCGGGGATCGACAATGACTTTGGCCGACCCCGGGGGGTCGGCCAAATGGAGGCCTCGCGTTGGCTTAGCTATTCTTCGTGCGGGCCCCAATCTCTTCCGAGTCTTTCGAGATATTTTTAGGTTATAACATTACCCTCACTCTTCATTTCCGAGCTTGCCGGATTGTGAAGAGTAGTTTAGGTTCTTGTCTCTTTATCGAAGTTTTGGATGCCACAAAGTAATCTTTTTAAGGAAGTATTTATTTGAAAATCACATAGGCCATATTCTCATTCAAGAACATCTTTTCCTAAATAATATTCCAACAAATAAAGTTTTGAGGTTATGGAAAATATTCATTTTAAATAATTATATTAAAATGACCATATTCTTATTTATAAGAATATCTTTTCCAAGATAATTTTCTTATTCAATGAAAAATTACTTCTCTTTTTTAGGAAAATATTTATCCTTTTGAGATTTCTCATAACCTAACTTTTCCATAAAAACTCTCGGTCAAAACTACACCCTCCTTTTCACCTCAATTAGGCCAAAAATTGCCTCTCATTGGGCTAGGATTTTCGATTTTCTCAAAGTGTGTCGGAGACTTGATTTTCGTTTTGGATTTTTGGAAAGCATCCGTCACGCCTTACTTTTTCAGTACGTACTCTCCTTTTTCTGACTTCACTCTAACGGTTAGACATATTTTCGAAAATTTCACCCTCACTTAGGCAGTTTTTCGATTTTTTCCCATTATGCATGTATGTCCGAATTTTTGGATTATTTAGGCTCTTTTTTCAAAGACTCACCCCTTTAGAGTACTTTTTTCGAATTCGTAGGCTACTTAGGCACTTTTTATAAAGTCTTGCCCGTTTAACTTACTTTGGAGATTTTTAGGTTACTTAGACACTTTAATAAAAAGTCTCGCCTTTTTCACCACTTTTTGAAACCTTTAGGTTACTTAGACACTTTTACAAAAAGTCTCACCTTTTTTCACCGCTTTTTGAATATCGTAGGGTACTTAGGTTCTCTTAGAGACTCGCCTTTGCCCTATCTTAGTTAATTGCAAATTACTTCTTACTTTAGCTGTCATGGATCCTTCGTCTGACTACGAGACCGAATCCATTCACCTTCGAGCTTCCTCCTCAATTAAGAGAACTAGGCGAAGAGCCTTGGTGGTAGGGTCGGCGTCTCAAATGGTAGTGTCCACTTTAACTCAGGAGGATTTGGACCGCCTTAGGACCCAATTTCTTATCCCGATTGAAATCACCCTTCGGCTTCCTCTAGCCTCGGAGACGTACGCCCATCCTCCTCCGGGCAAGGTGGCCCTCTACACCACCATGTTTGACTGAGGAGTTCGGCTTCCTCTCATACCGCCTCTTCAAGAGTTCTTGGGTATGGCAAGGCTGGCTCCAGCGCAACTGGCTCCCAATGCCTGAAATGTCTTCTTCGGTGTTCACAGTCTTTGGGTGCACACCCGCTTCAAAGGTCCCTTTAGTGCCAGAGACCTTCTTTCGCTCTACCGCTTCTGCCAGCATCTCGACTTCACTGTGGGCTGCTACCTGACCCCCATAAGCAAGCTTTCTCCTTTGGTGGGGTGCCCCAACTTTCAGAAGGGGTGGAAGGAGCGCTGGTTCTTTGCTAGAGGACCTTGGGCGGCTCCAGGCGCTGATGCCTCGCTGGCAACTCCCACTGTCTTCGGACATATGGTACGCTTACTTTCACATTGGCTTTATCTATCATTTGGCACCGTACTAATTTTTTGGTTACAGTGCACAGGAAACTTAATCCCCGTTCCCGGGTAATGAAATTTTACGAGACTGTTATGTCTTACCCCGAGGAGGTTACTCGCAGTGCGCAACCTCCTTCCAGCTTTAGCCATGCCAGCCGACTCATAGCCAGCCGTCCCGCAGGAGGGGTCTGCTCCAAGTATGTAGCTTACTTTTTCCTCTAACTTTGAATGCCTCGAATACTGGAAATATGAGTTGACACCTTTTACCGTGTTCAGTAGCCATGGAAATACGAGCCTTCGCTGAGGCACGCCTTCGACGCAGTAAAGCATCAAACGTCTCACCCCTCTGCCAGGCCTCCCACCGATGATACGGTGGACCTTACTTTGGAGGGCTACTCTCTCCCGCTTGGTGATGACGAAGGCCTTCCTTTCCCCGAAGTTCTAGAGGACTTAGAAGTGGGGTCGGACCTGGAGTTTGACGGCATCAGCCTTGGTTTTGACCATGTTTCTTCTCCAGTTCGGAGAAACTCACGCAGGCCTCGGACGCTTGTACACAGCCTTCCCCCTGGATTCGACTCTTACCACTTGTCAGGACTGCACTGTCCTACTTTGGACCCACAGGAGGAAAAGACTTTGGCTCCAAACTTGTGCAGTGAAGTTGGGTCTTCTTCAGCTACATTCACCCTAGGATATGCCTCCCAGGTTCTGGAAAAGGGGACTCTTCTGATGCACGAGGTACAACACCCCTACTTTTCACAGTTATATTTTGACTTTAGTACGCATGCTAACTTGTACCTTGGTTTCTTTTTGCAGGCATTCATGCACTTTGCTTCAGCTTCTCGCCACCTCTCGGAGGACTTGCGTCAAGCCCACTCTTCCTTGTCTACCAGTACTGACAACATCAAGTGGGAATTGGCACCGGCTCGGGAAGCTCAGCGAGTCATCGAGGGTGCCTTAGCCGCCTCACGTACCTCTACCGAAACAGCCTGGAATTTAGCTGCCCGCACACGTCAAGATGACTTGGCTACGATCGCTCGCCTTCGACGAGAGTTGGCTTCCGCTGAAGGGAAGCTCAAGAATGTTGCATATCTGGCTAACCTTGTGAAAGGTTCTCCTGCCTTTGTGATTCCAGAAAACAACGCCGGCGAGGCTGCCATTGGCTGGGCACTTGACCGAATCCTAGAGGGGTTAGTTATAGGAACCTTCTTTCTCTCTTTCGGTCACTTTGTTCCAGCACCACGGAGAGAGTCGCCGACCCTTCCCTGCTAGCCTTCGAGTCCGGACTTCCTAGTAATCTAGCCCAGACTGCTTGTTATGATTCTCGCATCTTTCAGGGTGTGCCCGATAGAAGTCAGACTCTTGCAGCTAGGACAGCACCTGCCCAAGCCAGACCTGTTCGAACGTCTTCTAGTAGGCGTGTCTCTGGACGGCCTTGATGACTTTTACCTTGCAGTCTTTTTATCTTGTAGCACTTTATTTTGCAGTCTTTACTTTTTCGCCTAAGTTGTAACTCGAGAACTTTTTCTTTGAATGAAATGATGAACTTTTTTCTTGCTTCTTTCTTCTCTATCTCATATACCCCCAATTTAAGTTTATGAAAATAAGATCAATATACTTAAATTAAGATGGTCATAATAAGAAAAACAACACTTTTATTTATCAACGACTTGAATTACAATCTATTGAAAGTATTTTTTCAAGTGTTACATCGCTCCAAACATGGAGGACTTTGTTGTTGTAGGCGAAATTGGTGTCACCTTATCAACTTCGTCCAGTAGTTTGGCGAGAACGCTAGATTTGTCTAGGATCTTTACCAGCACGATCTTGTCTGCCTTAACTTCACATGCGGTCTCTGACTTGCCAAAGTGTCGGCTTTGACACTTTGGGACCCGAGTACTTACTTGTCATGTACCCCCACAGGTGCTGTTCTTTGGATAGCCTCACCTGGCATAGGTCCCCTTTCAACAGCCTTCGTTTTTAAGGACTTTTTACCATGCCACGTAGGGCCGTGTGGTAGCATTCCCTCGAGGACAGCTGTTCACCTCTGACTTGGCCCACCCCCATAGAAGTAGGGAACTTTATCACCTAGTGGTAGGTTGACGCGACTGCCTTCAATCCATGAATCGTAGGTCTCCCCAATATTGCATTGTAGGTAGAATTTCGTTCACCACCAGAACATTGACAATGTGTAGGACTATGTTGCCCCTTTCGCCAAAGGTCACTAAAAGCTCAACTGATCCTTTAGGGATCAAAGTACTCCAGCCAAATCCGACTAGGGGCGTCAAATTCGGCTTGAGCCTTTCCCTTCCCAGCTTCATAGCATCGTAAGCTTTCAGCGACAGTACATCCGTCGAGCTACCTCCATCAATGAGGATCCTTCTGACACGGATGTTGGATATGGTTAGGGACACCACTAAGGAGTCGTTGTGCGGCTGGTGCAATGCTGCAGCCTCCGTAGCAGTGAAGCTCAGTTGCTCGTCCACTGCTTCCATTATCCGTACTTCTTCCCCCCTTAGGGTGCCTCTGGCCTGCCTTACTTTGTCCTTCCGACTTCGGTTGGACCCTCCACCAGCCGGCCCTCCGATGATGGTTCTGATCTCCGGTGGCGGTGGTGACTTTTCTCCTCCCATTTTCTTGCTAGGGGACTCAGATACTTTTTCACCTTCACCCACGTACTTGTCCAACCGTCCTCTTCTAATGAGGGACTCTATGGACTCCTTCAGGTCGTAGTAGTCCGAGGTAGTGTGGCCATGGTCCTGGTGGAACAGGCAGTATTTGCCTCTGTTCCTTTTGTTGGACCCTTCCTTAATCCAGCTCGGCCACTTCAGCTCCTCCTAATCTTGAATCTCCATAAAGATGTGATCTACGGGAATGGCCGTGGGAGTGTATCTCTCGAACTGACTAAGGGGTACCCCTCGCCGTTCGACCTTTTCTTTTTTCACTAGGTGCTCTTCCGCCCTTCGCTTTCGTGATTCCTTGTGATCAGCCTCGCGACGGCTGTCAGACTTCTCGCGCTCTAGAAGGGAGCTCCTTCCTTCCGTGTTTCCTCTGGAGTTGACCAGCTCCCCTGCACTCATGTACTTTTGTGCCCTAGTGAGCAACTCGACATAAGTGAGTGGTGCCTTTTTCCCCAGCGACCACAGGAATTTTTCGTCCCTGAGTCTAGCGACGACTGCTGCGATAGCCGTACTGTCAGAATACCCTTCAACGTCTAGTGCCTCGCTGTTGAAGCGGGCAATGTACTCCCGAAGGGGTCTCCTGGCTTTTTTGCCTCACGGTCAGAAATGTGTGACCGA
Source organism: Cyclanthera cordifolia (assembly GCA_037832605.1). Taxonomy (NCBI): domain Eukaryota; kingdom Viridiplantae; phylum Streptophyta; class Magnoliopsida; order Cucurbitales; family Cucurbitaceae; genus Cyclanthera; species Cyclanthera cordifolia. Next base: position 1,352 of record JBBMEG010076679.1, on the reverse strand, counting down.
CTTCTTCTGATCCCGTCCTCCCAGGAATTGGGTGACGAATGCCCTGGCCAGCTCTCGAAAGGAGGTAATGAACTTACGCTTTAGCTACCTGAACCGTCTCCGAGGTGGTCCTGCGAGCGTGAATGAGAACGCTCGACACTTGATCGCGTTCCATGTAGCTCCATCCATGCCCTATAGGAATCCAGGTGCTCAACAGGATCCGTAGATTCGCCATACTCTTTGATTGTAGGGAGTTTGAATTTAGATGGGACGGACTCCTTCATGATCTCGTTAGTGAATGGGAGATCGACCTGGTGGACCAGGATGTCCAGGTCCAGTCTGTCTTGGTCCTGTGCCTTCTTTATCCTCCTCAACTGGTCTTGGAGGAGACGAAGTTGGGTCAGCCAAGGTTGTGCCTCGGTTCCGTCACACCCTGCCTCTTTTCGGTGTTGGTTAATCAAATCTCTGAGATCCGTTCTCAAGTCTGATCCCGCCGTACGGGCACTTGGAATTTTCAGAGGATGCGGGGTGGATAACCCTCGGGTGGTACTCTTTGGCTGGCTACTCCGGACTGACTGCGTCCCTAACGACTCTGTCGCTTTTGATCCAATCCTCTGGTGGACCGAATACTCCTTTCTCCGGTCATTACCGCCCAGTTGAAGTCATTCGACTGGTCTTTGGTGCTAGAAATTTTCCTTTTTCCGCGCCTCCGTGGCTGGGGCTTTCCCTTTGGCAAGGTCCTGGACCATTGGAGCTGTTTTTTCAGCCACAGCCTTTTTTCTTGACAAGCTGTCACTGCACCGCCTCCTGCGGTGCCTGTTGGTTCCTAGTATCAGCTACCTGAGCCAGAGGTGGTTGTCGAAGCAATTTCACCAGGCGACTCAAACTCTCCGTCATTCCTTGTACTCGTTCTTCCAAAGCAGTGAACTTTGGATCTACACGCTCCGGTTCTTGCACAGCTACCGCACTCTCAGGATGCGGATGGTACTCGACATGAACATCATTTTGTTCACTAGAGGCAATCTGCCTCAGAGCGTGCTCGACGTCTGATTCGTCATCGACATCGTGGTGGTGGCCGTTTTCAACATTCGACATTTTTGTAGGAAAATGGATCGGAAATTTAGTATTTTTTAAATAGAACACTCTCGTCCCCACAGACGACGCCAAGGGGTCGGTAATAGCGAGGCCGACCATTAAGGGGTCAGAAATGGACTTGGCCGACTCCCGGGAGTTGTGTCCTCCATTTGGCCGACCCTTAGGGGTCGGCAACGGCAAGGTTGACCCCCGAGGGGTCGGCAAGGACTTTGGCAGACCCATGGGGAGTCGACAAGGGCGTGGCCGAATTTAGGGGGGTAGACAAGGGCTTTGGCAGA
>JBBMEG010076668.1:0-12306 GCA_037832605.1 Cyclanthera cordifolia | reverse complement strand
ATTGAGGTTAGTTAAGATTGTAATTGTGTATAAATACACCCTAGCTCAATGAGAAAAAGTACAACATATTTTTCTCCTAAACTCTTTTACATCTTTGATTGTTTTTTCAAGTATATAAATATATATTATATATTTAGTGTAAGCACACGTGTTTTAGAGTTATTTGATGTAGAATCTTTGCCTTTTAATCCTTTCAGTTATCTTTAATTTTTTTATACAAATAAGAATTTAATATGTATTAATAATATCATTGTGTTCTTATTCTTTTACTTTTTAGTATTATTCTAATTTTGTATGAATTTGAAATTTTATGTGAAAATTTTTTTGTTTTATATATTAATTTATGCTTAGTATATTACTTAGTTATGCATTTATTATTTGCGCTTCTCTTCACTCAGGTCTCGCCTTCATATCGCCTCTCGCTTAGAGGCGATCAAGGAGGGTATTTCCTTGCACTGATAGGGTTGGACCTTAGAAGGGTTCATAAATATTAGAAGGGCATAGAAGAAAATAGTTAGAGAATTTGTTAGGAATTTTAGTTATAAATAGAGAGGTTGTGTGGCGGGAAGGGTATCCAAAGTAGGTAGAATTGAGAGAGCTCGTCCTAGTCAAATATCTTTCAAGTCAAAGAGTATACCTCCAAAGGTGGACAAAAGGCAGTGTGTTCCTAGATGAGACACTTAAGGATAATGGATGACAGAATACTATACCTTACCTTTGCTAGGAATGTTATCACAGACGTTAATGCCTAATTATCAATTAACCTAAAAATTTAAATGGGAAGGTAGAATAGTTTTAATTATATCAACCAATACTTTCCTGGACATGAAATTTAAAAATGTCTAACAAACAATGAAACAACTTTTGATACGGGCTTGAACTTAGGATGTCTTGCTCAGATATCATTTGAATCATGTTAAATCGCTAATCCATCAAAGATGTTAAGTTGGTAGGTTGGGATAAATTTAATTATATTAACCGCCACCAAAAAATAAGGTTAGAAGTATCTCACTGTTGCTCGAGTTATTCCAGGGAGGCAGTAATCAGCATGAGGTGTCAGAACATAGCCTTTTTTCACCATAAACTGCGCAAGTAAATGCATCAATCTTAAATCATTATCTCAAATCCAAGCACGTAATCTAAGCAGATGAATGTGTATATTTACTTCCAATATTGATAAGAAGAAATTTTTAAGTTCTAAAGCCCCAGCATGTCATATGATTCCAAGTATAGCCTAAATTTTGTTTATTATAAATGAAAATTCTTGTTCCTTTTTCTTTTTTTTCACCATAAACTGCACAAGTAAATGCATCAACGCTGTTTTTTAATTTTATTATTAATTTCGAACATTCTTGAGAATGTGAGATGGAGGGGGAAAGGAGAGTTGATGCGATTGAATATCGTACCACTGCATGCTTCCAAAGTTAATACCATACTGTAGAGAAGTTCTGAAACCTGATACTTACAATGTTTGCAGCATTTGTTTCAGACACAAAACCATCTTTGTCCAGCATGATGGCATCGTCGGCATTCGCATTGTTTCCTTCAATCTACACATTTAAATAGACTCAGTGAATTTGAAATGAAAATCAGAATAGACTGGATGAGATCCATTTCATATAGTTTCAAATCAACCATGAATGCTTGATTTAATCAAACACAAATCAAATAGTCACTTCATGTGCTAACATGGAAATCACATAATCAGATTGTTCAGTTGATATCTACATATAACTTTGTTGCAGCTAAATAGTGATGTCTACACAAACACATTTGTCAATCAAAATATGAAAAAAAAACCCCAAATTGAGTGCGCATGGTCACTAGCTAGCATGCTGTATCTAATGAAACTCTTACTGTGTCCAAAATTACGCTGTCTGAAGAAAATTATATGAAAAGATCACACTGTTGGAAATTCAATACCTTCGCAAGAATGTTGTTGAGAAGGTTATTGTGATGAATCTTCGAATCCAAATTCTGGAGGGAAGATAAATAAATGTCAATTCTCACTAAACAAATGAACGTTTGTAGTAGTTGAGTTGAATGATAAACATTTATCAAATTGAACTTATGAGCACAAACCTAAGAAGATATAAAACATAAGATAAAGGGAGTAGTCTAACATTTGGTGAATTGCAGCGTGTTGCGGCGGTCACTAGAGTAATTCCATCCATATTATTGTAAACAGGAGGTTTCCATTCAGAAAGCACTGAACATAGAACATATTATTGTAAACGTATGTAATAAGATAAGATCCAACTTCTATTGATATCAAAATATAAGGAAATACAAAGACAGCCAAGTTTATTGGTTACTTGGACCGTTTCATTCTTGAAAAAAATATTCCATCTCTCACTCACTACCCACCTCTATTTATAATCAATTCCCTTAACGAACACTCAACTAATTGTTCCCCAACCTCTATATTACTCATAAGAGTAATAAGCCATTTGATTACTTGTAAGATGCTAGCCTAAGAATTTTTAATTCTTTTTTATCAATTAGAAATGGTTTGTTTAAAATGAGAAGAATAGAAATCCTATATTATTAAATGAGAAGAATGGTTTCTTATATAGAGAAACCTACAATGTACAAATAAGGCAATAAAGTAATATATGGCCTAAATCTCTAGAATTATAATTACAGAATATTGTTTAGGTAAATATGGTATGTGGTAGTATTCTCATGTGGAAAAGACTACAAGGAGAATAATAAGAATAACCAACATGGTTTTATTAAGATAAAAATGCAAACACAACGAGTATAAGACATTATCCCTAGGCCAAGAAGATAAAGAACTCCAGTTGGGTTGAAGAAAAAAAACAGAAGTAATTAGTTTTATCACCTCATCTAGAAGTATAAACGATCCTATAGAAAATTCATGAAAATGAAGCAGCAAATCTTCAAAAGTTTCTTTATTTCTTTCTATTTATAGCTGCCGAATAATTTCACCAACAATTATACCTTCTGTTTACTCATAAAACCATGGCCACTAAAACTTGAAGTAACCAAGCAAAGAGCTACGCACGAATTAGGATAACACCTATACCAGTTCACCACTTCTGAACAAATTCAGAATCTTGAATCAGAGACAGATTCCATAAAATGAAAGCATCGATGCATTATTATTGTATGATATGCATAAGCAGTTAGGAGATGGAGAGAAATTTTGAGTTCTTTTGATTCTAGTTGAACTGCTGACTTCTAACAATTCAATCTAGCTCGTGTTCTTTTAAAATTGTCAGATGCCCGTGGAACATATCATGCCAACAATAAAGTTTGATGCATAATCATTCCATTTATTACAGCTTGAAAGATCATAAAAGAATTCTTAACAGCAGGTTGACGGCATTGATACTAGAGCAAAAATTAGCATTACCAATTAAGGTGCATCCGTAAAGATTGAACTCAGGACTCATTCCAGAAGTGACCTAAATAGGATAAAAACAAGTAAACAAAGATATAACTTTTTCCAAAATAAACAAAAGAGAGAGAAAAAAAAAAAATATAACTCAGGTTGGTTATATTAATTTTATGATTATCTTTGTAAATATAATAAGGGAAAATATCTTATTATATTATTCTTTATTATTATTTTTCCTTTTCTATTTAAAAATGTTTCTATTTAAGCACCCTCTCATGTATTATTATTTGTAAGTGAGTAATAAAGAACTATTTTCCTCGTTATTTTGCACATGGTATCAGAGCAAAAGAATAGTTTGAAACTCTAACCCTAAACCCGTCTTCTACCCTCAAACTGTTCAGCATCGGCATCTCCTTCAAAGTGCATGTGCCTGCGCCTGCACTAGCGACTGAACACCAACTGCATCACCCACTGCCTGCGCCGGCGTCTGAAGCACCAACTGCGTCTGGAGCACCACCCACTGTCTGCGCCGGCATGATCTAAAGCAGCGACCAGCACCGACCTGTCTGCAGCGCAAACAAGCAGTGTCCAGCATCTGAAGCAGCATCTGCATCAAGCGACATCATCCCAGCGCCGACCGCCAAGGGTTTGTCTTCAACATCGAGCGACTGTGGGACAAATTTCAACGCCGGTCGAAGTCATCTGTGGTCAAGCTGTTTGCGTGGGTCCATCAAGACTGTCTGCTTCTCGATTCATCTCAGTGGTCAATCTCGGTGCTGTCACTTTCTCCAACAGCTTTAGTTGAAGTACTTAGTAAGGTGGATAAGTCGGAGGATAAAACATCAGTTGCAAGACTTCCTGTTAATAGTCCTACGATTCAAATAACGACCATTCGACTAAATGATGACAACTTCCTTCGATGGTCACAAAGTGTCCGAATGTTCATCTATGGCCAAGGAAAAATAGGGTACTTGACTGGAGATAAGAAAGTTCCTCCAAAGGATGACTCGGCGTTTCTTATTTGAGATTCTGAGAATTCCATGGTCATGACCTGACTAGTAAATTCCATGGTTGAAGACATTAGTAGTAATTACATGTGCTATTCTACGGCCAAAGAGTTATGGGATAGTGTTACTGAGATTACTCCGATCTGGAAAATCAGTCGCAAGTTTTTTAACTGAATCTGAAGCTAAGAGACATAAAACAGGGAGGTAATTCTGTAACCCAATATTTTCACTCTTTGAAAAGAATTTGACATGATTTTGATTTATTTGATAGCTATGAGTGGAAGTCTATTGAGGATCAGAAACATGTTAAGATCCAAGATCGAAAAATAACAAGAACGCTAAATTGAGATGAAAAGAATGAAATTGAATTGACCACAAGTTTTCCAGAGGCTTGCCCTCTCCCCAATTCCAAACGGAATGCCAAATTGTTTAGAGAATAAGATACCTTACAATGACCTAATGACTCCTATTTATAATAAACCTAATCCCTAAACCTAATTGGTAAAGGAAATACTATTATCCTAATTTAAATAGAAATACTACTATCCTAATTAAATAAGGAAACCTGAATAAACTAAAATAGATAATTAAAATAAACCTATAATACTAAATAACAATTAAATCAATTAACTTTCTTCTTCCTTTAGTAGACTTTGAAGGCTCGATGCGTATCAATACTCGTCCCCCAAAGCTTCACCTTGTTGTCAAGGTGAAAGTCAGGAAATGACAGTTTGATATCCTCAGCTTCCTCCCACGTGGCATCTGCATCTGACGCACCTTCCCACCCAATCAACACTCCAACTCGTCACTCCCATTGTTCTCGTCACCTGATTCCCCAATATCACCTGAGTCAACATCTTCATCACAAAGTACCACTACTTCCAGCTCTTACAATTCTTTCTTTTTACAACGGTGTCCTGGTGTAAATTTCTCATCGCAACGAAAAACAAAGTCCCTTTTCTTTCCTCTCCCGAATTTCAGTGTCGGTCAGTTTCTTAAAAGGTAACCTGCCACTGTTCGTTTTTGTTATAGTCGTACTGCCCGACGTTCCTGCCGTTACTGCTTTGTTAGAACTCAAACTAATCGTTTTTACCCCTGACGTTCCTGAATAACTGCAGTTCGACGTGGTCTTGGCCTTACTTGTTCCGTCTTTAGCTTTCAGTTAGACTTCACCATCGTCCTCTATCCGCTAAGCCACTTCCATCATATTCCGAAGGCCACTAACCCCCAATTTACCCATCTCACTCCGCACCTCCTCTTTGAGCCCGCTTAAGAACTTTCCTTCCTTTGTCGTGCTATTCAAATCATGTAGTCCTCGTACGTAACGGATAAACTGGCAATGGTATTCTTTTACTGCCCCTTCCTGTTTCAAACTAAAGAACTTGGCGTGCCTGTTCGAGTCCCTATTCGGTTCAAACCACTTCAAAATCAACCCTTTCAGCATCTTCCAACTCTCAATTGGTGCCAACTCTTCCTCGTACTGTACCCAATCCAAGGCTTCCCCTTTCAGACACATCACGGTTGCATCCATCCTCTCTCACTCCGCCAGGCGGTTCATATAAAAATAACGCTCACACCTGTGTATCCATCCCCGTATATCCTCCCCTGGTTTCCCCTTAAAAATTGGCATTTTCAGCTTTTTCTCCCTCGGATTAAAGCTCGACCCTCATCCATCATACCGTGTTCCCACACATCTCTCCCCAGTTCCAACCCACATCCCGGACGCCCCTATGAGAGCACCTTCCAGCCCCCCTTCGACATCCTCCACCCCCAGATTCATTGTCGGACTTGCCACACCTGAATTGCCCGGACCAAAACTTGCCCTTGCACCTGCGTACGCCCTGAGTCCCAACACCGCTTCTCTCTCAGCGTTGACATTCCCTGTTCCCCACTGTCCTCCCCCAATTCCCTCACCTCCACTCGTTCCCCAGGCTCGAAACCCTTCTCCTGGCCGAAACTTGAACCCCCCCTCCCGGTCGCCCAATCCCCGATCCTTACGTAGTCGCCCCAACCACCCCCGGTACTCCAAATTGAGACACTCCTGGCCACCGCCAGGAGTCCCCCACCCAACTTGCCCCAGGTCCCCCACTCCCCGTCCAGCCAAATAGCCCTGTGCCAACCCCGCCGCCCGAAAAACCCGACCCGCCTGCCCAATTCGCTTCCCCGAGCCACCCAACGTCGCGACCCGTGCCGCCTGCGTCGATCGCCGCGCTGTCGTTCACCGCGTCGGCGCCTCTCCTCTCCCCGGTGCCACCGATTCTGCCCCCTTCATGGACTATTTTTCGGATTTCTTTTCCACTACTGCCATATTGGCAACCAATAACTCCAAATGCTTAGCCATGACGTCTTGCTGCTTTGCCAACGTCTCATGTGTCTCTTTTAACTCCTTCAAGTCCTTAACATCCTTCTTCAAATTTGGTTCCTTCGCGGCCATCGAATCGATTGCTCTGATACCAATTTGTTAAGATTTAAGATCGAAAAATAACAAGAATGCTAAATTGAGATGAAAAGAATGAAATTGAATTGATCACAAGTTTTCCAGAGGCTTGCCCTCTTCCCAATTCCATACGGAATGTCAAATTGTTTAGAAAATAAGATACCTTACAATGACCTAATGTAGAAAAATAGGGAGAATATTTCATTCTTATTTCTCACCATAATAACGATTCAAATGAGTTACTTAAATAGTAACATAACATTCCTAACTAGAAAAGGAAATTAATGAATAAATATAATAAGATATTTTCTTCTTATTATATTTACAAAAGATAATACTAAAACTAATATAACCAACACTCCCCCTCAAGTTGGTATGAAGATATCTTCCATTGCCAACTTGGTTACCATCACATCGAATTGTCGTTTAGATAGTCCTTTTGTAAGGATGTCAGCTACTTGTTCAGAGGTCAGCATATGAGAAACGTATATAGTTCCATCTACAATCTTTTCTCTTATGAAGTGTTTATCAACTTCAATATGTTTAGTCCTATCATGGAGAACAGGATTTTGAGCGTGGAGATAGCCGCCTTGTTGTCACAGTACATACGTATTGTTCTTGAACTAATAAACTTAAGCTCTTCTAGAAGTCTCTTTATCCATATGCCTTCACAAATACCATGGGCTAAAGCCCTAAACTCAGCTTGCACTGCTCCGTGCTACCACACTTTGTTTCTTGCTACGCCAAGTGACTAAATTTCCTCCAACAAAGGAGCAATAGCCTGAGGTCGATCTACGATCTATAGTACTACCAGTCCAGTCAGCATCCGTATAGATTTCAATATCAAGGTGATTCGTTTTCTTAAATAATATGCCTTTTTCAGGAGTACTTTTTAGATATCTTAGAATTCTATAAACAACTTCAAAATGAACAGGGTCAGGTGCATGCATAAACTGACTTACCACACTCACAACAAAGGCTATATCAGGACGAGTATAAGATAAATAAATAAGTCTACCTACAAGTTTCTAGTACTTCTCCTTATTCTTTACTTCCTTCCCTGTAGCTACATGTAGTCTTGAGTTTTGTTCAATAGGAGTTTCTGCTGGTTTCCATCCAAGTAACCCAGTTTCATTTAGTAAATCTATAATTTATTTCCTTTGATTGACTATAATACCAGACTTTGATCTTGCAAACTCCATATCTAGAAAATATTTCAGAACTCCTAAATCCTTAATTTGAAACTCATTAGCTAATTGTTTCTTCAGATCATTAATCCCTTCTTCGTCATTGCCTGTAACAATGATATCATCAACATAAACTATCAGGACAGTCATTTTGTTACCTTTAGTATGTTTGTAGAACATAGTGTGATCCGCCTGACTTTGAAGGAAACCACAACTTGCAATAGCTTTTCCAAAACGTTCAAACCAGGCTCTAGGTGACTGTTTAAGGCCATACAAAGCTTTCTTTAATTTGCAAACATCGTCGGTTCCATTCCTAGTTTCAAAGCCAGGTGGTAAATCCATATACACCTCTTCTTCTAGATCGCCATTAAGAAAAGCATTTTTCACATCAAGTTGATATAAGGGCCAGTCTTTATTGACAACAACAGATAACAGCACTCTGATCGAGTTCAGTTTGGCTACAGGAGCAAACGTTTTTTGATAGTCAATGCCATAGGTCTGAGTAAATCCATTAGCAAACAATCTTGCTTTGTACCTTTCAACTCTTCCATCTGCATGACATTTTACAGTAAATACCCATTTACATCCAATTGTCTTCTTATCTCGTGGTAATTTCACTATATCCCACGTATGATTTTCCTTAAGTGCGTTCATCTCTTCCATAACAGCTAAATTCCACTTCGGATCCTCTAGGGCTTCCTGTATACTTTTTGGAACAAACACGTTGGTTATCCTAGATGTAAAAGCTCTATGAGTAGAGGACAATTTATGGTAGGACAGAAAGTTTTTAATAGGATATTTGGTACAATTGCGGGTCCCTTTCCTGTAAGCTATAGGAATATCAAGATCAGAAACATCAGATAATAGATTTTCAGGATAAGAAGGATTGGAGGATAAATTAACAGGACTTATAGGAGCAGTTGTCGGGACATTAGATTGGACACGTGTCAGATCAACCAACGTCTCGTTACTATTTTGATTTGGCTTCTCCTATTATAAACCTGAAACTCAGAAACATCTCGTGGTATTTCTTCTTCTGAAGAGAAACCCGTTCCATATTATATCTCCCCCTGACGAAGGATCTGCCATATTATATCTCTGAGTAGTAAAGTTGAGATCAATAATTTTAGGGAGAGGGAGAGAAGAGACATGTCAAAGATCATTTCCTTCACTTGTAGAAGGCTCCCCTTGAAGGGAATGAGATAAATAGGACTGATCTTCTAGAAAAGACACATCCAAACTTTCATACACCTTTCGAGTTATAGGGTCATAACATCGATAAGCCTTTTTATGGGATACATAACCCAGAAAAACACATTTTATGGCTCGAGGATCTAATTTAGAAGAACTAGACGTGTGAACAAAGATTGTACAACCAAAAACCCTGGCAGGCAGATTTGAAAAAATCCTAATTATAGGAAAGAGGCTTTTAAGATGTTCTAAAGGAGTGTGAAAACCTAAAACTTTTGTAGGCATTCTATTTATGAGATAGGCTGCTGTGAGAACAGCATCACCCCACAGATATTGTGGTATATGCATGGAAAACATAATAGCACGGGAGACTTCTAGCAAGTGTCTATTTTTCCGTTCAGCAATACCGTTCTGTTGAGGTGTATTCCTACATGTTGATTGATGGTGAATGCCTTTACTATGCAAGAACTCACTTAGGTGAGTATTAAAGTATTCAGTTCCATTATCGGAATGGAGAATACTTATTTTTGTTTTGAATTGGTTTTCAATCATATTATAAAATCTAATGAACACCTCTTTAACATCGGATTTTTTTTCAAGAAGATATAACCAGGTAACACGAGTATGGTCATCAATAAAGGTAACAAACCATCTTTTTCCACCCCGGGTTACTACCTTAGAGGGTCCCCAAACATCACTATGAATTAGATAAAAATGTGCAGACGCTTTAGAGTTTTGACGTAAGTACGAACTACGATGCGTTTTTGCAAAGGAACTGAATTCACACTTTATTTTTTAGCAATCAATTCCTACAAAAAGTTTCGGAAACAAGCGCTTTAAATAGAAAGAACTAAAATGCCCTAATAATGCCATAACATTAAAGTTTCCCTAACAGACTTAGAACTAACACTACTATACCCCTGAATTTCTTTATTGCTAATCGGTTCTTCCTCAAAATAGTAAAGGCCATCGATCAACCTAGCACGTCCACTCATCCTCTCCGACTCCTGTTCCTGAAAAACACAGAATGAACCACAAAATATAACACGACAATTAGAGTCTTTAAATAATTTACTAACTGATAATAAATTGAAGGTCAATTTGGGAACATGAAGTACATTTTCTAGGGTAATTTTTTAGGATAAATTGATGGTTCCTTTTTCATAGACAGGAGAATACCTGTCATTAGCTATTCTTATTTTATCACAATATAGAGGGAAATATTTTAGAAACAGTTCTGGGGAATTGGTCATATGGTCGGATGCTTCAGAATCTATGATCCATGGAGTTGATAATAAATTGAAGGTCAATTTGGAAACATGAAGTACATTTTCTAGGGTAATTTTTTAGGATAAATTGATGGTTCCTTTTCCATAGACAGGAGAATACCTTCCATTAGCTATTCTTATTTTATCATAATATAGAGGGAAATATTTTAGAAACAGTTCTGGGGAATTGGTCATATGGTCGGATGCTCCAGAATCTATGATCCATGGAGTTGAACTAGAACAGGAAAAAGTACAAGGAGAACTACCTGTTTGTGCCAATGAAGCACTAGGATTACCAGAAGACGAAGTGTCCTTTAGCAGTTTCAGGATTTCATCAATCTGCTCTTTAATTAATATGTTTGATTCAGCATTATTCGCACTTGAGGTAGAAGGACGAGCATTTTTCTTCCCCTGTCTACTATTTCTGTAGTTACCAGGTCTCCCATGAAGCTTCCAACAGTTTTCCCGAGTATGACGCGGTTTATGACAGTAATCACACCAAACACAAGGTTTGACAATTTGGTTGATACCTTGACTCGAGAAAGCCTGGTTTGCTGGAGCCTGGTTTGCTTCTACTAATAATGCTTAACTTTCCATTGTATCCTCTGGTTTCCTACCAATCATGACATGCCGACGACTCTCTTCTCGGCGAACTTCTGAAAAAACTTCACTAATGGCAGGAAGATTAGTCTTACCTAGAATCATGCCTCGAACTTCATCAAAATCAACATTAAGACCAGCTAAGAATCTGTAAATTCGACTATTTTCCACAATTTTGTTATAATGTTTCTGATCTTCAGTACACTTCCACTCGTAGTTATCAAATAAATCAATGTCCTGCCAGATTCTTTTCAAACAGTAAAAATATTGGGTTACAGAGTTACCTCTTTGTTTTATGTCTCCTAGTTTTAGATTCATCTCAAACACCTGTGACTGATTTTTCAGATCAGAATACATCTCAGTGACATTGTCCCATAACTCTTTCGCCGTTGAGTAACACATATAGTTGCTACTAATCTCCTCAACCATGGAGTTTACTAGCCATGACATGACCATGGAGTTTTCTGAATCCCATATGAGAAACGCTGGGTCGTCCTTCTGAGGAATCTCTTTTTCTCCCGTCAAGTATCCCATCTTGCCCTGGCCGCGGATGAACATACGAACACTTTGTGACTACCGAAGGAAGTTATCACCATTTAACCTAATAGTCGTTATTTGAATCGTCGGACTATTGGTAGGAATTCTAGCAACTGATCCTTGGTCTTCCGACATATCTGCAGACGAGAAAAAACTTCAGTCGAGATGTGCAGTCGGGATACCACTTGCTCGATTAGACAGATACTGCAGAAACAGCAGGGCAGAAACAGCAGGCGTGTCCACTACAAACAGCAGACAAATTTGAGCAGTCGACTAGGAATGGGAGGTTGCAGGCGACGTCGATCGTGGAGCGAGCAGGGTTCAGGCGACGTCGCAGTCGCGGTCGAACGTGGAGCACTTGAACTTCACAGTCGCGGTCGAGCAGTCAAAAAGTCGCGACCACGAGCAGGGTGGCTGAGCCGACGTTGAGCTAGATGGATGGTTGAGCCGCAGGCAGCGTTGAAGGGTGATGCAGGCAGTGGATCAGGGTTTTGATTTTTGGTTTAAAATTAGGGTTAGGGTTTTGCTCTGATACCATGTAGAAAAAATAGGGAGTATATTTCATTCTTATTTCTCACCATAATAACGATACAAATGAGTTACTTAAATAGTAACATAACATTCCTAACTAGAAATGGAAATTAATAAATAAATAATATAATAAGATATTTTCTTCTTATTATATTTACAAAGATAATACTAAAACTAATATAAC
>JBBMEG010076627.1:0-12313 GCA_037832605.1 Cyclanthera cordifolia | reverse complement strand
ATAATGCCATAACATGAAAGTTTCCCTAACAGAACTAGAACTAACACTACTATATCCCTGAATATCTTTATAACTAATAGGATCCACCTCAAATAGTAGAGACCATCGATCAACCTAGCACGTCCAATCATCCTCTTCGACTCCTGTTCCTGAAAAACACAAAATGAATCGTAAAAGATAACACGACAGTTAGAATCTTTAGATAATTTACTAACTGATAACAAATTAAAGGTCAATTTAGGAACATGAAGAACATTTTCTAGAGTAATCTTTAAGGACAAATTGATGGTACCTTTTCCATAAATAGGTGAATAACTGCCATCAGCTATTCTGATTTTATCATAATATAGGGGGGAATATTTCAGAAATAGTGCTGGGGAATTGGTCATATGGTCAGAAGCTCCAAAATCTATGATCCATGGAGTGGAACTAGAACATGAAAAGGTACAAGAAGGATGAGCATAATTACCTGTTTGGGCCAAAGAAGCACTAGGATTACCAGAAGACGAAGAGTCCTTTAGCAGTTTCAGAATCTGATCAATCTGCTCTTTATTGAATATGTTCGATTCAGCAGTACTGGCACTTGAGATAGGAGGACGAGCAGTTTTCTCCCCCTGTCTACTATTTCTGTAATTACCAGGTTTCCCATGAAGCTTCCAACAGAATTCCCGCGGGTCCAGAGGGGTCATGCTATTGAACTCCTTAACAACGTCAGTGAACTTTGCAACATCTTCTTCATTGATTGCACTAGCAATGTCAACTAAGAGTCTACATTCACGTGTGCCAGAAAATGTTGGATCTAAATCCTGATAATCATCCAATGCTTTGGTGATGGCTACAATATCACCTTTGAGAGTTGGCATAAGCCATCATTAAGAAGGTGCCCTTTTACTCCATATTTTAGCAAGTTACTTGTGAGTGAATGTCGTGCAATCTCTTCATAAATTTTAATAGCCTTTTCATACTGTTCTATTGAGCAGCAAATTGTGCCACTTTCTGCTTGCACTGATTTGCAGATGTTGATACTTCCTCATTTTGGAAAAAGTCAGCAGCTTTTTCAAAGTAACCTATAGCAAGTTTAATGTTTTGATCAGACTCATGTAGTTCAGCAATTTCCTTCAAATATCTTGCAGCCATATTGAGCCTTCCAATATCACAAAATAGATTTACAGCCCGCTCCATGCATGAAATGGCTTCCTTTATAGATGTTTTCTAATAGGCATTGGCAGCATCAACATAAGCTTGAGCAGCTTCATGTTTACTTTCCACCTTTATATGACAACTCGCCAACTTTGTATACGTTGACCCAGTTTTATCCCATGATTTAGCAAGCTTGTAAGAGTCAGCAGCCTTATCAAAGAGATCAGCAGCCTTATCCCAGACTACAGGCGCGATATTCTGGACAGCCTACAGAGCGCAACGATTTGTCGCTGGACTCGACGAGGCTACGCGCGATTCCGCGACAACTGGAAGCGACGAGCTCGACTGCTGGACTCGGCGAGGCTAGGCGCGACGGGCTGGGCGCGACTACGCGCGATGGCTGAAAAATTGTTCGCGACGGCTGTTCAGTCAAATTAGGGTTTTGGTTTGACTGTTTAGGGTTAGGGTTTTTTTTTCTGGCTCTGATACCATGTGAAAATAATAAGGGAATAGTTTTAATCTTATTACTCTACCAAATAATGATACATAAGGGTTACTTAAATAGTAACATAACATTCCTAACTAGGAAGAAAACTAATAAATAAATAATATAAAATAAATAATATAATAAGATATATTATTCTTATTATATTTACAAGAATAATACTAAAACTAATATAACTAACATTTTTAATTTTTAAAAATATAAATACTAAATTTTTCCTAACAAAATTTATAATTTGTCATTTCATCTTTATTCTTTATACTTTAAAAAATAATTACATTAAAGCTTAAAATTGGTCTTTTAAGTTTTGATTCATTTTTCTTCCAAAACTTCTTCTACATCTCTATAGATTTTCTTAACAAATTTTGATTCACATTAAACTCAAATTTATTAAAACTTAAATTGTGTATATAAATTAAAATTGGAAAATTAATGATCTAATTAAATCAAACAAATCTTGAAATACATAAACTAAATTATATGTTCACATTTTTCAGTAAAAGAGATTTTGGAGACCCAAACAATTAATTAGGAGTTGTTAACATATTTAGTATATGATTTTTTTTTTTTAAGATAGATATTTTACACTACATCAGAATGCATCAAAGAAGTGGAGACTATAAACTGTTGTCACAAATAAGTTTCAAACCAAGAATCTTGAGAGAGCACACTTCTCGAGCTCAAGTGTTCAACCAACTGCGCCACCCTCTTGTGGACATATTTAGTATATGAATTAAGTTGTGGATTAATGAAATTTTATTTGATTTGGATTGAAATTTATATCAGTAAACGGTTAAGATTTACGATCATTTAGCCTTCGATATTTAGAGAAATATTGTAATCAATCCCTTTCAGTTTTTCTTGCATTTCAATTTTTTTTTTCTTCGTATCAATTAATGCCAATTTTGTTAATTTCTACTAACGTGAAAATGACATATGTGAAAGTATTTTGATTAATATAATTTTAAACGTCCAATTTTAATCTACATTTTTCAAAGTTAAAAAAAAAAGTGTATATATAATTAATTAGGAACTAATTTTAATTAAAATTGTTTCAATAATTTAATACATTTTTAATACTAGAAATGACACAAGGTAACACTATCTTATAAAGCTAACGGTAAGTATTTATAAAAGAAATTAACAATAAATTTATTGTAAAGACCAACTTTAACTTGTAAAATATATAGACTAAAACTATTGAACAACAACAAAAAAATAAAAAATCATCAACCGCAACAAAGACTAAGATAATCGGAGCACATGATTTCTTGATTTTTAATCTTTATTTTAAGTCATTAAATTATTTTCTTATTTTAATTCTATTTTAACTTTTTTTTTTCTTAGAAAAGTAATTCCACTTGTCCTAAGTTTTAATTCTCTACTACTTTTTATTTTTTCTATTTATTCAATCAATTATTAAAATATTCTACGCGTCTTTGTTTTTCCAAATTAGATTCAACTCCTCAAAGTCAAAGCCTGCGGCCAATATTAGTTATTTTAATTTATATTCCACCGACCACGCCTTCTGACCTTTTCAAATTTATCATTCAACTCCTAAAGCCCATGTCTGCCATTAATGTATGTAATGAAATGAATTCAATCCAATATTTTGAATATTCGCGTACTATTGCCACTTATCACATACATTGTTGTTGATGCAAATAAATGGTCAATACATTGTTGTTGATGCAAATAAATGGTCAATCGGATCAACGGTAAGATTTGTTTGATATCGAGAACGAGAAATCTGCAAAACGAAAAAACTTTAGCACATTTGTGATAGCCCGATTTACCGAGAATTTCGGGAGTTTTGAACTTTGTTTTTGAGTTAAAAGCATTTATTAAAGTCTTATCTCCAGGGGTGAGAAGTCGGAATTTGAAAACTTGGGGTAAAATGGTCATTTTTAGCCCTATGGGCATTTTTGTAATTTTTGCCAGCTATTTTCGACCATAATCCTTCCAAGCTTTCGAGCGTGGTCTTGAGATTTTTCTTGATGATCTTGTTGACTGCCTCCACTTGTCCATTAGCCTGTGGTTGAGCTGGCGATGAGAAATGATGTTGGATCTTCAAATCAGAGAAGAACTTCTTTGTGGTGATAGTCATCTGGGCCCTAGCTTCGGCCCACTTGGTTAATCAACTGCTACTACCGCAAACTTGACTTGACCTTGCCCGGTCGGTAAGAGTTCTATAAGGTCTACCTTCCACTGTGCCAAAGGCCATTGTCCCATTATACTTGTAAGGCAACTATCCTTGGATGGCAGCAAATCTCGGGCACTTGTCACACGACTGTGCTTACTTTTTGGAGTCTTCAGCAATGGTCGGCCAAAAGTACCTCTGCCTTATTAACTTTTTGGCTCGGGACTTTGCCTCTTCATGGTTGCCACACACGCCTTCGTATACTTTCCTCATTGCATAAGTGGCCTCGCTGAGATCTAAGCATCTAAAAAGAGGTAAAGAGTACCCCCTCCTATACAACTTATCTCCTTGCACCACATATTTGAAAGCTTTGAATTTCAAATGTAGGGTTTCCTTCTTATCTTCTAGTAGCTTCCCCTCCACTAAGTCCTCAATGAAGGGGGTTATTCACGCCGTCTATAATGTTGGGGTTGCATCACTAACTCCGTGCAGCAGTTCGGTGACGATGCTGGATTTTTCCAGGATCTTGACTGGCACGGTCCTACCTACTCTTGTCTCGTAAGTAGCAGCTAACTTTGCTAAGGCGTCAGCATTGGAATTTTGGAGCCTAGGTACTTGTTGGATCTTATACCCTTACAAATTCAACCTACCCCCATTAGGGTAAGGGACTTCTTCTACTGGGACACTTTGAAGCTTTCATTTTGGGTATCCTTCGGATTGCCTTACTTTGTCATCCCAACGGTTGTTACAGATGCCTTCTAGAAGTCCTCAAAGGATGGTGCGAATTTCTTGAGGTGATGGTGAATTTTTGCCTCCCCTTTTCTTGTTAGAGGACTCAGACACTTTTTTCCACCTTCTTTAACATACTTTTTTAGGCCTCCCCTTCGAATGAGGAACTCATGGACTTCTTCAGATCATAGCAGTCTGAGGTCTCATGACTGTGATCTATGTGAATAGGAAGTATTTGCCCTTATTTTACTCGTTGGCCCCTACTTTAATCTTGCTTGGCCTCCTCAACACCTTCTTGTTTTGAATCTTCATCAGGATTTTCTCTACTGGATCTAGTGTTGGAGTGTACTTCTCAGACTGGCTGGGTGGTACTCCCTTTGGGCCGGTCTTTAATTTCTTTCTTTATGGGGCATTCCTTTGCTCTTCACTTATGTGACTTCTTGTAGTATGACTCATGACAACTTGTTGACTTCTCATGCTCATGAATGAAGCGCTTTCCTTCAATGCTTCCTCGGGAATTCATCAACTTTTCTGCACTCATGTACTTCTGCCCCTGGGTTAACAGCTTAACATATGTGAGTGAGGCTTTCTTTCTCAGCTACCACATGAACTTCTCATCTTTTAGTACAGCTACAACTGCCAGAAGGATTGTACCATCAGTGTACCCCTCAACTTGCAACGCCTCGCTATTGAAGCGTGTTATGTACTCCCGAAGGATCTCATGACTCATATAATTCACGATTAGTAGATGAGTGAGTGGCTTCTTCTGATCTCGTTCTCTCTAAAATTGGGTGACAAAGGCTTTGGCTAGATACCTGAACGAGAAAATGGGCTTTCATTTGAGTTACCTGAACCATCTATTTGCTGGTCCCGCGAGCGTAAATGAGAACTTCTGGCACTTAATTGCATCTCAGACTCCATGGAGTTTCATCCATGCATGAAATGTATATAGGTGCTCTATGAAATCTTGGATCCGTCATACGCCTTGATTGTTAGAAGCTTGAATCTAACCGGGACCGGTTCCTCCATAAATTCATCAATGAAATGAAGGTCGACTTGATCCACTAAATTATCCAGGTCGAGTCCATCTGGGTCTTGTGACTTTTTCATATCTCCGAAATGATCTTGGAGAAGATAAAGCTGAGCTAACCAGGGTTGGTCCTCGGTTTCGCCTAGTGTCTCCTCATCGTAAGGATGTGTGGTAACATTCATTAGAGGCTAACTGTTCTCGTTGGATCTGGCCTACCCTCATAGGAGCCTACCTCATGATTCATGCCATACATAAGATTCTAACACGATTTCAGTAGAACCGCACGCATTTCCAACAGCTCTTTTCTCAATTCAAATATTTGTTCATTCGACACAATGCTCCAGCTAAGCATATCCTAAAAGCCTTTTCACTTGAGATTCTAAAAATATCTGCTAAAGCAATAAGAATTCCACGACATATCTCAATTGATCAACATAATGATTATTCACACATTCATGTACAAAAATATCAAATAATTGCTGAAAAATCTTATGTAACACAGATTCACTAATTCACAAGAATGCGTACAAATAAGAATGCTTCAATAATTAAACTCATAACATATTCTTAATTAAAACATCATTTTGTCTGAACAACTTCTAAAGGACTAGCATTTAACTCTCGTATCTGAGAATTATCATATCTCCAAACTTGACTATTCCTCAACCTCGAGTAATAACATAATTCTTCAACAATTAAACACTTCATAGAAAAATAAACTCAACTCAATCAATTTCAATGAAGACAGAATTTATCATTTTGTCATTTCTCCAACATGATTAGAATAACAACATAAACTCCCTATAAGAGATATATCAAACTTATGATTCTAAAAATTATCATCCAATTAAAGAAATGTTGCAGCAAATCAATTTAATCTTATAGTACTCCCTTTGCTATTCACTAAATTCCAAGTTCTTCAAATTTTCTTTAGCATAGACTTTTATCCTTAGATATTTAATTACTTTAACAATCTTCTATAGATGATAGCTCTCTCTTAAACCTAACACTCGACTCATGCTTGAAAATTTCCTTTCTTGTCTTTCTCTCAATGCTTGAGTACTCTCATTTTACAACTTTCAAAGTGATCTCTTTAAGAAAACAAGTCCCATTAAAGATAAAAATTTATGTTCAATCTACTAACCTTCTCATAGTTCTCAGAATAACACGCTTGAGTAGAAAAAGCTTAACTAACCAAAGAGAACAACCATAAAGGATGAAGCATCATGTGTGAAACAGTGAATGCCCCGAGAAAGCTTAGGCTACTAGCACTTTGATTCACCTTCACTCATATTTTTCTCATTCCCCAATTTAGTATTCAGCAAATTCGGCTACTAGCCTTAAAATAAACATTCTCATCTTTTGTTTTAACACAATGGCTACTAGCAAATTAATTCTTCTTAATGTTGAACATTCTCAATTCTCCAAAAATTACTCTATCAAAAGAAATATCAAAAAAATTTCTTAGGCGAGCTTTCTCAATCTCCAAACTTAAAGCTTTCATTGGCCCCAATGAAAGCCTAAATCTTCAAACTTTTTTTTGCAAAAAATTTATGTTTGAACTATTTCCAAATAAGGTTGCTGAAACTCTTAAGTGACTAATTCAAAATTTCTTCTTTAAAATCACTTATCAGAACTTGCAAAAAAGTTAAAGTAATTTGAACAATTAGATCAATTTAATATAGTTCCATATATTTCTTCAAAAGAATAAAGCATTTTACATTCAATACTCTATCGATATAAAACTCATAAAAAGAGTATTCAAGAATTCCAAATAGCTATAACAAAACACAAAGATCATTTCTATTCATTTTAAATGAGAGCTGGTATGAGAATTGCTGTCCATAATCAAATTAAACATATCTTTTATTCTTCAAAAATTTAAAAACTATCATAACATTAAATAAACATGAAACAATAATAATAAAAAAGGCAGTCAAGCATAGATAGCATAAAGATAAAAGAAGGGTTGGCAATCAATCACTTTCTTTGGTGAACTCTTCATTATGGGCATTGCTGGATTTTGGTTGACTCGGGGGCTCTCAAGGTTACAACAAGATGGATAGGAACTTAGGGAACTCAATGTAAAGATCAATTTTGGCTCGCAAGGTGCAAAACATGGTCATGTTGTTGGACAACTCCTGGTATTCCTTAAGCTAATGGTAAACATAATGGTCTCTGTCATGCATACGCTGCATCTGCAAAATGATTCCATCAACTCTTGGCTGCACATATGTTGAAATAAGCATTGGTTTTCTTAACTTTTCATCTTTTGGTAGCGGCTCGACTCCTTGCCTCGTGCACAAAGCTGTGATAAACCTTGGGAAAAAGAGTTTCCCAACTTCAGTATTCAAACACTTAGGAATCTCAGAACAAAGGATTTGGCCCATATAAATTTGTAATTCATCCATAATTTCATAATTTAGAAGTTCTCTAGCTATAGTGAGATAAGTATCATGGGTCGTCGGCATCAGATTTGTCTTGATAAACACCATTCAAATATATTCCTCCGAAATCAACTACGCAACTTGCAAGGAACAAGTTTCAGTCGAGACTTTCCAACCCGCCCTAGGTGCTCCAATGACTTCCAATTACCTTCTAATTTTCTTCTCAGTTGTCTTTAGCATAAATTCTTGAAATTCATGCGACCTATGAACTAGAAATTTTAACATCTCATTCCATGATTCTATACTTATGACAATCTTAGTCCCTTTTACTCTTGACATAAAAATATTTTTATCTGTTATTCCAGCATAAAATTCACGCACCCATTCACACTGCAACTCTACAGTTGGCATGCAAATTTGGCTCCGATATCTATTTTTTATTGCATTCGCAATCAACTTCGGAATTGCACCAAGACTTCTCAAAGAGTCGTGCTTTTGTAGAAATTTTTTTCGTTGCAGTGACTCAAGCCTCTTATTTACCAACATCTCATTAATGATTCTTGTGGCTTTTCCCACGGTGCAAGCTTTAAAGACTTCTTTGGATGTTGTCAACTGAATATCTATCATCTCCGCTCTTTCTCCCACAACAGGTGTTGGCGAAATCTTCTTTATCTCATCCTCACTCTTCAACTTGAATGGTTTCTACAGCAACATGCATCGCCTAAGCATTTTCGGAAATTGCTACAACTTCTTCATCCTCAACTCCTTCTTGAGCCGACTCTAGTTCTTGTACTTCAAAATTTTATTGGCCACCTCCTAAGCCTCTTCACTTTTTACTTCTTTAGCAACCTCAGTTGTAGCATTATTTTCCTCATAATCACTCTTCTCACCGACTTCTTCCATCTCTTCTGGGTTCGTAGCTTCTTCTACAGTCTCTTCTATCATCACATATTGCTTTCTCTTCCCTCTTCAACATACTCTTTTCCCATAACCTCTACTTTCACTTTAGCAACTTCTTCGACCAAAGAATCATGTTCTTCCCTTGCAACCATCTCAACCATAGTGTTTTCTGCAGAAATCTCTTAAAAAACTTGGGCAAACACAAAAGTTGCCTTTCGTCTATCGCAATAAGAGGTTTCGAAGCCTCGCCTTCCTCTTTAGCAAATGCCAGTTTCTTCTGGGCGTTCCTCTAAGCCAAAGAAGCTACAACAGGGCCTTTCCACTCCTTCTTCTTGCCATCTCAATGAATAAGGTTAAGAATCAAAAACAAAAATTTATAAGGGTTTCGGGAAAGAAAAGAACTTTTCAGGGCACCAAATTCTTGAAAATTTAAAGATATTGATTCTCAAGAGCCCACTATTTAAAGGAAAATGTGAAGCGTCGAAATGTAGCGCTACATCTTTTCAACTTCATGGCTTTTCACGCCCAAACTGCTCCAAAGCGAATCGATGCTATCGTAAATAGATGAACTGGTACTTTTTATGTCAGTTATTAGCGGATCCAGTCATTACTTGGACTCGATCGACTCTTCGAAGAGTCCTGACCTCCACGGCTTTCCCCCAAAGGGGTGTTCGCCTTCTTTTGCCGGTTTCGAGAGGGATGAGGCTGCAAGGGCCGACCCCCGTAGTCGAGGCCTTCCTTGGCCAACCCCAAAGGGAGTCATACTTACTTGGCCGACCCCCTCGGTGTAAAGGCCTCCATTTGGCTGACCCCCGAGGGTCGGCGTTGGCTTGGTTGGCCTCCGGATGGGTCCCAACCTCTTTCGAATCTTTTGAGATATTTTTGGCTTACAACATTACCTCACTCTTCATTTTCGTGCCTCTAGAATCATTGGATTTTGAAGAATAGTTTAACCAATTACTTTTTCTAAAGTTTCGGGATGTCAAAGAGTTATCTCTTAGTACTTTATGGAAGTATTTCCTTGAAATTTACTTAGACCATATTCTTTTCCAAGAATATCTTTTCCTAAATAATATAAAAAAAATAACACTTTTTAAGGTTATGGAAATTGTTTATTCTAAGAACAAGAATATTAACAAGGCCATATTCTTGTTTTCAAGAATATCTTTTCCAAGATAATATTTATATTCAAAGAAAACAATACCTTATCTCTTAAGGAAAAGATTTACCGTTAGAGATTTTCCATAACTTATTTTTTCATAAAAACTCCCTTCCAAAACTTCACCCTTCTTTTTACCCTATTTTGGCCCAAAATTGTCTTTCATTGGGCTAGAATTTTCGATTTTTTCAAAGTGTGGGAGAAGGCTCGCTTCGCGTTTTGGATTTTTAGAAAGCATCTGTCATGCCTCACTCTTTCGGTATGTACCCTCATTTTTCCGAATTCATGCTAGCGATTAGGCATTTTTCGAAAATTCCACCTTTACTTAGGCTCTTTTTTCCGATTTTTGGCATTTCATGCATGTATGTCCGAATTTTTTGGATTGTTTAGGCTCTTTTTCTAAAGGCTTGCCCGTTAGAGTACTTTTTCGAATTTGTAGGCTACTTAGGCACTTTTTATAAAAGTCTTGCCCATTTAACTTCCTTTCGGAATTTTTAGGCTACTTAGACACTTTTATCAAAGTCTCGCCTTTTTAACTACTTTTCGAATTCCATAGGTTACTTAGGCTCTCTTTGTCAGAGACTTGCCTTTTTCCTAACTTCATTATTCGCAGATTACTCGTTACTTTGGCTATCATGAACTCTTCATCTAATTACGAGACTGAATCCCTCCACCTTCGGGCTACCTCTTTTCTCAAGAGGACTCGGCGTAAAGCCCTAGCAGTAGGATTGGGATCTCAGATGGTCGCGTCCGTTTTAACCCAAAAGGACTTAGATCACCTTAGGACCCAGTACCTTATTCCTCCCGAGATCACCCTTCAACTCCCGCTGGCTTCAGAGACGTACACCCGACCTCCTCCAGGTGAGGTGGCCCTTTACATCACCATGTTTGACAGAGGAGTTTGGCTACCCCTTATACCTTCTCTTCAACAGTTCTTAGGTATGACTAGGTTGGCTCTAGCGCAGCTGGCTCCCAATGCTTGGAACGTCTTCTTCGCCATCCACGACTTTTAGGTCTACACTAGCTTCAAGGGTCCCTTCAGTGCTAGAGACCTTCTTTCATTTTACCGTTTCTGCCAGCATCCTGACGTCACTGTGGGCTACTACCTTACTCCCAGAAGCAAACTTTATTCTTTGGTGGCGTGCCCCAATTTTCAGAAGGTATGGAAAGACGTTGGTTTTTCGCTGGAGAACCTTGGACAGCTATAGGTGCTGAAGCTTCGCTGGCAATTCCCACTACCTTTAGAACTTATGGTATACTTTCTTTCGCCTTGGTTTATCTATCCTTTGGCACCGTACTTACATTTTTGTTGTTTACAGTGCACATAAAGCTAAGTCTCTGTTCTCGAGTAATGAAGTTCTACGAGGTCGTCATGACCTATTTCGATAAGGTAACTCGCAGTGCGCAATATCTGACCATTGACTCGTTGACGCTTTACAACCTTCTTCCAGATTCAGCAATGCCAGCTGACTCTGACTCGAATTCACCCGTCTCGTAGGAGGGATCTGCTCTAGGTATGCAACTATCTTTTTTTTTTAACTTAGCATGCTTTGAATACTAGAAATGTAAGTTAACGCCTTTTACCCGTGTTCAGCCGCCATGGACTACGAGCCTTCGATGAGGCGCGTTTTTGATGCAGTGACGCGCCAGACGTCTCACCCTATTGCTAGGCCTTCTACCGACAACACGGTGGACCTTACTTCGGAGGGATGCTCCCTTCCACTTGTTGACGATGGAGATCTTCCTTTTCCTGAAGTCCTAGAGGACTTGGATGTTGGGTGGGATCCAGAGTTTGACGAACCCAACCTCGGATTTGACCACGTCCCTTTTTCGGCTCGAACCAGCTCGTGTAAGCCTCAGACGCCTTTACACAGCCTTCCCCCTGGATTCGACTCGATCTTTTTTCAGGGTCATACCATCCTACTTTGGATTCGCAGGAGGAAAAGACCTTGGTCTACAACTTGTGGAGTGAAGTGGAGTCTTCTTCGGCTTCCTTTCCCCTAAGAGACGCGCCGTAGGTTTTGAAAGAAGGGACTTGCCTGATGCATGAGGTATGACGATCTCACTTCTTACAGCTATACGTTGACTTAAGTACGCATGCTAACTTGTTACCTTGATTTTTTATAGGCCTTCATGCACTTTGCCTCAGCTTCCCGTCATCTTTCTAAAGACTTGCGTCACACTCGCTCTTCTTTGTCCACTAGCACTAACAAGCTAAAGTGGAAGCTGGCACAGTGATAAGCTCTAAGGTTGCTTGGTTTTACAAAGCTAGAGGTCCTTCTAGGATCCTTGTAAAAACTCACAAATATGGAAAAACTCAACA
>JBBMEG010076595.1:0-12318 GCA_037832605.1 Cyclanthera cordifolia | reverse complement strand
TGAAGTTCATTCTATAGTTTGAAAAACTAAAATATATATAACCAGTTCAGGACTAAACTTTAATTTTGTAACCAAGTATCATTTATTCTATTGAATAAATATCGACCCTACCTTTTATTAATTTTATTTTCAAATAAAATTAAGTATTATTTTAAAAACTATCATGATTTCATTATTTGGTGTTAGTTCAATTTAACATCAGCATCACATATTCGATCTTAAGATATCAAAATTCAAGACATATATGAACAGTCCATATAAATTATTTTAATTTGAGCTAGTTTTTAGCTGTAGAATAAAAGAATGTCATTTTAACATTTTAAATTTACCAAATTTGAACGAGTCAAAAGTTGTGATAAAACATAAAGTTTTATCATACAGCTCAAAAGTGGCAAGAGAGAGCTCTATTTCTTCTGGCGGTGTGTACTGTGATTATGCTCGTATACACCCTTCCATTTTTACTATTTTTCACAATTTTCCCCTGCAAAGTTATTCCTTTCCATTTCAATCCTCACCCACACAGTTATAACAAGAGAGGTACATCCATTTACATTAATTTCATTTCTAATCACACACATTATATAATCACACAACAAAAACTTCCCCATTTTAACTCTTCATATATCTCGTCTTTCAAATCCAAGGCGATTCAACTTATTCTAATTGATTCGAAATCGTGAAAAGGATTCTCGATAAGCCTATCCTTCAAAATTAGATAAATAGACTCGTGAACTATAAGTTCAATTATATAATATTTATAAAACTAATTAAAATTTAAAAAATAATTACAAATGGTCACTTTCCAAAAAAAAAAATAACTTTAATAGCCATTGTATTAATTAATATTGTTACATTTTTTTTAATAATATAATATTTAATACATATTAATTACTATATATGCAATTATTTTATAACTTGCTTACCTTTATAATTATTTTGTAACAATATCACATTTTATATCATTTTTTTTCTATTGACATTGCTAAGCATGAGACCTAGTTTCATATTTAATACAATATAGCAAATACAAAAAATTATTCTTGCTCTTATTCTCACTCTTTATAAATAGTGACTCAAATACGCCGTTTTTTAATAAATTAAATTATACTAAGTTACAACAACAATTTGTTAGCAAACAACAACATAAATGTATATTTACTAACCCGAAAAGTCATTAATTCCAGATCTGATGAATATTAATACAATCTTAATATTAGCTGAGCTATCCTTGATTTAACCATCATTTCCAATATTGAGAGAGAATTTAAAATATTTTCTAAAGAAATTAACTTAAAAAAAAAAGTGAATTAAATGAACTAAAACGTACATTTGATGTTCTTATTAAGCGTTGGGTAAGAGTGAAAGCTTGGTCTCTTGTTTGAAACCCCATAAACTAGTATTGACCGTTACACAAGAGAGACAATAAAAAAAAAAAAAAAAAAAAAAAAAAACGAAGTCTAATATATAAATAAATATACTCACATAAACATAGACAAACAAATTAGTTTGATGGTCGAGGTTGAATTATGAGTAAGGCATGAAGAGCTTATTCCCACATTTGCATCTCCAAGCTTGAGGGTAATACTCCAATGGCAGACTCAGACCCGGTTGGATGGTGACATGAACCGGTTCACAAGGCGAGCATGTGCCGCACTTGGATCGACACGTGGGCGGGGACGAACCCGGGCGCAGGAGGCGGGTGTGGGTTGGTGAGACACACAGGATGAGGGCTGCGAAGGCGAAGGCGAGGAAATGATTGGTGGAAATATAGGAATGGCGGTTGGATCCCATTCAGAAATTAGAAGCTCAATTTTGGGTCTGGCTCTGCATCTCTGGTTTGGTTTGGTTTTGTTTTGTGTTACTGAATTGCTCTGTTTTTTGTTTTTTTTTTCTTTGTATTGTGTATTTAGAGAGGGTTTTTTTGGAGTCAAAGATTGTTGAGCCCAAAATGGTTTGTAAAAGAGATGCAGAAAGGAAGGGATATTGATGAGAGCTTTGTAATTGGGTGGGGGAGTTTGTCGTTTTGTCTGCGTCAACCTGCTCTGCTGTGGGACCTTTCAATTGGAGCCTCTGTCAGCCCTTTGTAAACTAAATTACTTATTAACCCCTGCTCTTTCTAGTTTTACTCGCACCCTATTCTCATAGGCTTGAGGAAGAGTTAGTAAATATGTGTTTTGGATGTGGGATTGGAGAGGAATAAAAAATTTATGTGATATGATTGTGATGATTTTTTATATAAAATATTGAAGATGATTAATATAATAGGTATAGTTGATTGAAAAAGAGAAATGAAGAAGAAAAAAAAAAGTGCATTGGATCACACGCTGGGTTAGAGTGTGTTAGTGTAATCCATCATAACTCGCCCTAACCCGATCCCCAAACATGCTCATAATAATTTGTAGATAGAGATGTCCATGAAGATGACTATGTCGTTTTCATCTTAGGGAACGCACAGGAATCAATTCCTGCAAGGAATCATACATTTAATTTATTTTCGCTTCCGTGTTTGACACTTGAGGATTCTATTCAATCCTCTCATCAAACAAAGTTTCAGGGTGTTATGCAATTGAGGATTCGACTCTCTCCTCGAACAGAGACCGTCAAATAGTCAATCTGTTTCGGTGACACTCAAATCAACTCCTCTACTCTCGATAAGACACCGTCGGTTTGATAGTGGATGGTTCTGATACTACTTGATAAGGTTGGCAACCTTATTCCATATGGTATTGTCTACTTTGGACATACACTCTCATCTAATCAATGTGAAATAGCTTTTTATGCATTCCATCGACACTCACGAACATCCTTTTATCGAAACTTTCTCGAACCTAAAGATCATTCTTCTGTCTAACTATGTATTTAGATATATATCAATCCTCATTTTGTTAGCCATCAACCAAAGTTGAATATTTAAAAAGTTGGAAATTAAATTATAAGTCAAAAAATAAAATAGTAATTAAACGTGTGTAAAATTTCGTCAATTCACAGATGAGAGGGAGTAGGGGTATAATGGGTAGAAAGGGTAGGGGTAAATAGGAGGGGTGAAAGAAGAAAGACCACCCGTGTGGGTTACGTACGTGTGGGAGAAAAAAAGGAGAGGGAGCTGTCTTGTACGGGACGAACATCTGATTTACACTGACATTTTACACTTTTTTTTTCTGCAGACCATTATTCATCTATCCTCTTTTCTCTCTCTTAATCTCCACCGTTTGATCATGAATCATCTATGGTTGGATGAACTTGTTAATGTGGACTGGGACCCACGTTAATTCAGACCTAGAGACGAATCCTCACCCTACCGTACGTACACTTGGACGCTACTTGTTTTTTTTACTTCCACATTATATACAGAAATCTAAACATATATTATACTAATTAAAAAAAATAACAATAAATAAGTAGAAAAATATGAGTAACTATTCATTCACGTATTTTAATTATAGTATTTTCTTATAAATAATTATTACGATATATATTTTCATTCGTTTTTTAAATATTTCAATTTTACATACGTTTGACAAATTGATTTAAAACATTTTGATTGAGTTTATCAGTTGAAACTAAATTATTGATTGAATGTTATCAGATGAACTGATTAAATCTATTAATTGAAGCTGATTAAGGCGATAATATTTGATCATTTTATAAAAACACTCCATTTTTCAGTAGAAAATATTTTTATAATTTTGCTATACACCATTTTTTTTTTTAATAATATGATAGACACAATTCAATCCTACTAAAAAAATATAAAAAATTAATTTGGTTGAATTGTTCACAAACGAGTACATGATTTTGGATGAATGGATAAATTTACCAATTTAAATTTTTAGATTATAATTATCTGGAATAATCTTTGGTTGGGTGGAGCACGAATCCTACGAAAAATATGATACAAAGAAAATTCGAATCATTGATAAAGTGAATGACAATACATTATTAATAACAGCTGAACTATGTTCGCTTTGAAACTTGTTGAATAAAGTTAAGATATTTAGTAATGTGGTATGTGAACAACATTGAATGGCTCCACCATAATCCACGACCTTTAACAAAAAGAACTCACTCTAATCTTGATCTTTATATTTATAGAAAAAAAGGACTTTCTTTTAAAAATATAATGATTGTATTGAAAAAGTGCATATTTTTATGTAGTCCGTATCTATATTAGATCATTCATAATTGACATTGATAATGCTATCAGATAAGCTCCCATAATGCTATCAGATATGCTCCTACAGTAGAAGACAAAGCATTTGCATGATACTAATTAAACGTTTATTTTAATCTGTTTTGCTGGTTATTTTAAATCACTTGAATTGCAATAAATTGAACCGACTTGAATTGATTGAATGTAATAAATTGAACTGGTTGAAGATCAACCCCAACATCCCAAACAAGATATTACAAATAGGATGACGACACAAAGCTACTAAAATGGAAGAGAGTAAATGTGAGAAGAATGAAGAATGTTCATGACAAGAAGATGAAAGAGATGTACTAATTGTGCTTCAACCATATTTACTTGTTGTTTTCAATCAACTAAGTTGATTACAGACAATCGATTGAATTAATTGAAGGGTATTACCATAACTGATCGAATAATATTAATATTATCAATTGATTGAAGGGTAGCCGTGCTATCCGATTAATTCATTGAATCTATCAATTGAAATGATTAAAATCGATTCGCACCATAGATATTTGAGTGCGGCCATTATTTTTTTTTTTTTTTTTGCATATCGAATTATTTTGCTATGGTTGGTATTTAAAATTATAATATTGATGTATGTTTTGAGGGCAACTCGATGATCTTGATTTTTTCAATGGGAATTAAAGGAAATATTTGTTACAACTGACCAACTTAAAGGTAAGTTTTTTTTTTTTTTTTTTTTTTTTTTTTTTTTTTTTAAATTATAAATATGGGAAACAATAGGGCTGTTACGACTAGTCATGGACCGGCCCATTTTGCAGTACAAGGCTCACAATTGCAGCTTGCCCCTTTAACGAGCTTCGAATACGTTTTCATATATTTTCTTTTACGAATCTAATCATATATTTGTTAAGTTTTTTATTTGTTTATTATTATTTTTTTCTCAGTACATGTTGGGGAGGGAGACAACAAATCTTACATATATGATAGTACAAAAACTCGAGCTACTGATGGAGTGAATGCTAATACATTACTAGGACTAGCTGGACTATGTTCGCTTTGACAATTTGTTAAATTCTTTTAAGTAGTGCATTTTTATGTCAACAATGGCAGTTATCGAACAAAACTATGCATGACCTAATAACAAAACTATTAGGAGTGTGAATCATTCAATTTTAAATATTAATAAATAAAAATAATGGTGTATTTTATGTATTTTTTGAATTTTTATATAAGTATTAAATATTACAAGTGATAAATAAAATTTGTGAACTTGTAACGTAGTATCACTTGTACATAAAATATGAAATATAGTTTTATTGAGGAACTTGTTTTTTGTTCTTTATTTGAAATAGTTAAAATCAACCTTACAAGTTAAAATTACACTTGGATGTAATTAGTTTATTTAATTTAGAGCGGCATGAGCATGATAGGAAAGCCAACAACAATATAAAAATTTGTATATATTTTCGATCAAGGGGACACATGAATATTGCACATTTCTCAAATATAATATCATTAAAAAAAAGAGAGTATATATATATATATATAGATTTAAATTAGAAAATGAAAAAAAAAAATAAAGAGGGAGAAAAGAAAGAAATTAAGGAAAAAAAGGAATTAAAACGTGACTGAAAAAGAGACAGGTGGTTGAGCTGCAAGCATACAAGAATGCCCGGTCAGCACTTAAATATTACTCCTTCTTCCCACCTGGTCCGTTCAACCTTCCCCTGTATGGAACTTATCACGGGAAGCCGTCATTCAGTTATACATATTTCCAGTCATACCCTTTTATAATTTGATCATTTAATAAAATAAATTGAGCAAACTTTATGCTTGTTGTTCACAACATAAAATATTTGAGACTATGTTTATTTAATTTTTCAATAAAATTAATCTCACATAAAAAGACGGAATAAATGTGAGGTAAATATTTTGTCACATGATTAACATTATATTAAAACGAGATTTTGTCGGTAATCATTACTTTTAAATATTCAAAATAAAATTTTAATTTAAAGGTTATTTCAAAAAAAACTTTGACTACATGCTCAAAATAGATTTTTATATTAAATAAATACTAATTCTAAACATTATTAAAATTTCAATTCAAATTTTAATTCTTAATTAAATAAAATTAGACACATGAGTAAAGGGTATTATCGTCTTTTCGCGTTCGAAGATCTTTATATAGTGCCTTCTGTTTCGCCTATTCCCAGCGTTGGCTTGAAGCGATCGAATTTGTTTGGGATTTTTATTCTGAAGCAGAGTTGACGATGGCGATTCCTAAGGTAGATTAACTCTTCGTTCATCTTTGCATCGCTTCTTTCTGTCTATAATCGACAGATAATGTTTCTGTTCAGATTTTCCTTAAGAGAGTTTCGACGTGTGATTCCCCAATTCGTAGCGGCTGTAGTTTTGAGTTAGTTGGCAATCGGTTTTGTTTGCTTGAAATTTATAGAACTTTGTGATCATTTCTTCTTAAAGATTCATTATCTATCGATTAGCTCGAAAATTGAACTTGTTTGGTTTACACCGCTGTTACTTCCTAATATCACGATGCTGCTACCATAAACTAAAATGCGCGCCTGCACTTTTTAGTTGGAAATTGGAACTGATTGCGTTTTAGCCACCTTCTTCATCAAGCGACCTTTTTTTTTTTCCTTTTCAAGGGGAAATTGGAACTGATTGTGTTTGGATTTGGGAATCAATGAACCTTGTCCGTTAAAATAATCCCGGCCGCTGGGAATAGGGTTGGTTTAGATTAATGTCTTAATTTATGCATATTGTAAAAT
Source organism: Cyclanthera cordifolia (assembly GCA_037832605.1). NCBI lineage: Eukaryota > Viridiplantae > Streptophyta > Magnoliopsida > Cucurbitales > Cucurbitaceae > Cyclanthera > Cyclanthera cordifolia. Next base: position 5,370 of record JBBMEG010076595.1, on the reverse strand, counting down.
AATTCAATATTCATGCTTATTCTGTTTTTTTTTTTTACAACCCTCGGCACGCCTGGGGGAGAAATATCTGGACTAGGTTTTAGAATCTAACGTGTTGTCGTCGTAAGTGTGACTTTGGAACTGATGTGTACAAGACTTTGAGCATTGGAGCTATTGAAGACATTTCGCTCATTACTAATCCGATTGTGGAAGCAAAATTCTAGACAGGGCTTAATCTTACCGCGTTTCTTTATTTTATATTTACTCCAGGTGCTATTTAGTATTATCATTTGTTATCTGGTGTACTAAAGCATTTTCTCCAAGCTTCACATGTCTACCAAAATGTGAGCTTGCAGGGATGTTAGAGTATTAGTGTTAAGTGTGTTAGTTTTTAACGTTAATGTCATATATTTTCCCTAATGTAATGTTCATTGGGCTCCTAGGTTAGAATATACTTTATATAATGTCTTATTTCTCAATTGTAGTGTGTGAGGCAGAATATAGCTCCACCAAACCCTTTCTTTCTTCTTCAATCTGTATATCTATTCGTGATTAATGGCTTCCTCGCCCTCTTGATTAACAGTTATTAGAAATATGTATACAAAAGCATCAATGTTTGTATACGATTTTTCTGTTTTGGCGGAATGCATTATTTGGTTTTTAAGATTGCTATGACTTTTTGAATGGACGTCCAGGCATTTTATGTTAGTGAAGCGAAATAATGCTCCCTGTCCAAATGAACAATTCTACCAAATTTTTTAATGCCGTGGTTATTTATTATCTCATGTGCATATATTATATAGGCCAGCCGTTGAGGAAAATGAGGAAAATTTAGGCAGTTAGTGACATTATTTTAGGACTGATGCCTATAGAGTTCATGGGATCTTAGTTTCTCTGTGTCTCTCTCTCTCTCTTTCAAGAAATGATGGCTTTAGATATGCATGCATTGGTGATATCTGATGGTTTTGTTCCGGTCTCTGCTACTCTGAATTTTCTGTGCTTTGCTCAGTTTTGTGCGTGTAGTTATCCATATCATCATCATTACTCTTTCGGAATTTGCATTTACAGGATCCAAGAGAGGAAGTGATTCAAGCATGGTATATGGATGATAGCAATGAAGACCAGAGGCTTCCTCATCACCTTGAACCAAAGCAATATTTATCCCTCCAACAACTTGATGGTAAGCCTGGCTGAGAATAGAAGAGCTTACTGATGTTCAAACTGCAAAGAAATGTAATTTTTGATAGACTTATATCTTGCAAATGATGCTAAAATTTCAGAACTTGGAGTTCTGAGCTGGAGATTGGATGCAGATATATACGAAACAGATGAGGAATTGAAGAAGATACGTCTTGATCGTAATTACTCCTACATGGTTTGTTCCTTTAGTGTGTGGTCACACCTTTTTGTTTTCCTCGTTTTAGTTCAATAACGTGTGAGGATAGAGGTTCGAAATAGAGCTATTCTCAAGTGGGTATGTGGTCATACCCTTCTATTCTATTTGAATTTTGGACGAGACCATGTTCAAAACTCATGAAAATTGGTTTGATATCAATTTTTACTGGCTATAATTATTTTGTTTTTCCTTCATCAAGTTTGTTCTCTGCTACCGTTTGGTTACCTTATAGTTGACTATACTTCCATTGCAGGACTTTTGTGAGGTTTGTCCAGAAAAGCTTCCTAACTATGAAGAGAAAATTAAAAACTTTTATGAGGAACATCTTCACACTGATGAGGAGATCCGTTATTGTGTGGCTGGGAGCGGTAGGATTGGTTATATTTTCTTTCCTAGATTAATTATCTATTACTCATGCCTTATAATTTTCTTTTTCTTTATCGTTGTGGATGAAGGTTACTTTGATGTTAGGGATCTTAATGACAAATGGATTCGTATTTGGGTAAAGAAGGGAGCAATGATTGTCTTGCCTGCTGGAATTTACCATCGCTTTACTCTGGATTCTGAAAATTACATCAAGGTAAGCATCAGTTGACTCTGGATGTGACGAATGATGACAAGCTTCTAAGTTCTAACCCCTTTCTCACTGTGTATTTGCCTTTCTTACTTTCGTGTGCTGTTTAGTAACAGCATGTGGTTTGCAAAGGTTTTCTCTGTTCAATTCTTTATTAAAGACGTTTCTATCACGTGGTTTACTCCAAATGGATTTAGTTCATATTTTCTTGACTCTTAACTTCATATATATAACCCTAGGAAGATTTGTCTAGTTGCCAAAACAACCTCTAGAAATTAAGAGAGAATGAGTTCAATCCAACCTATCTAGGCTATGTTCTGTCAACTAAATGTACTCAAGGTTTGCAAGCTGGGCTCAACATTTACTGAGCCAAGAATGGTTATGTAAGGGCTCTCAGGGTGGTGCAATGAAAAAGGGCGAATAATTACTAAGTTTTTTTTTTTTTTTTTCGAGCACCATGTAGCAGCACTCAATTGACGTCTTTTCCCATGCCTTGGAAAGGATTAGCATTTCTTTTCAACCAAAATTTTGAAACAATATTGTTAATACACTCTTAATTTATATTGCTTAATATCCCTTGTGTATGCTACAAATACTTTAGCAAGGGGAACAATGGTTCTCATGAAGCAAATTTATGTAGGCTATGCGACTCTTTGTTGGTGATCCTGTCTGGACTCCTCACAACCGTCCCAACGATCATCTTCCTGCAAGGTATTGTTATTACTTGTAGTTTGTGCAGGCATGAACTTGCCCTGTGCCCCATGGATGTGGTTCAAATATCAATAGCACTCTAAACTCTTTTGCTTCTTTACAGAAAGGACTACCTCAAAAATTTTGTGGAGAAGGAAGCTGGTAATCAAGCTGTTAATGCTGCTGCTTGAAGTCAGCCTGCTCGAGTGTCTAGTGTTGGAAACTGAGTCTCGCCGTTTGAAACGTGTCACTATTTGTATGATCTGGTATGCATGTTCTTTCTTTGGTATGTCTGGCTTGTCATGCTTTTATAGCAATGGCAATGCCTACCTTATGTGAAGGCTTACGCAAAAACTTAAATAGTTGTACCGAGTGTCTTTCCTGAGTTTATGGGATAGATGGAATTATTATTAAACTAATCAGCAGCCAGTGTGTATTATTTAGTCGACTGTTTGGTAATGTTGGTTGTCATGTTACTGAGTTTTTCCGATAGTTTCATTCGAAGAAATAAATAGTTCTGTGGTGTAATATCTTGCCAGTTTGTTCAATAGGCGCTCAACAATATTTATCCTTTAATAGGCGCTTGGAGAATGGAAGGAATGAAATGATTATGTGAGTAATGAGAATAAGAGAAATGATTAGTGGAGACCGAGAGTATATTATTTGTGAAGAGGAAGGAAGTGGATATGGAGAAATCATTACCCGTCTTAGTGATTACAAGAGAACACTAGTATTTGAGGTGTAGAAAATGATTAGGGGAAACAAATTTTTATCGATGTGAGAACAAATATTGATTATGGAGAGAATAAAAAGTAATTACGAAAAGAACATAATTATAGAAAAATGAGTAGGGGTTATGTGGACAATGATCATCGGTGGCCCAACAACAATAAAAAATTAAAAGGTTATGGATTCAAATCCATGATAACCACCAAACGAAACAATTTTCTAATATTTCTTTGATTCTCAAAGTGTTACAGAGGCAAATAGTATTCCCTAATTTTTGGTAATATTTGAGTTTTATTTTATACTGGATTTTTATATTGATTGTCATTATTAATTTAGTATAGGAACATGTGGAACTCGACCATCTCCGTAGAAAAATGGACATGGATATTGAAAAGCTTCCACGGATAATCTTTGCCTATGCTTTACTCTGGAAGGTACAGGCTGAGACTACAAAGAGAGCATTTACAGGTAGAAACAAAATTAGGTGAATTTAATTACTTCACAGAAGACAAAATTGCTACCTTATCTACCTGCCTGCCTTTAAAAAGTAAGCTCCCATATCTTTTATATATTATGACAATATCAATAAGATTATTTCTTTTTATTAAAATAGTTTTTTTAGGGGCTTAAATTGCTAGTTTTATGTAAAATTTTAAGTTTGTTATTTTTTTTAATTTTTTTTAAATAAAATAAAACTACCCAATAAAAAAAAAAAAAATCAAATTTATCCTTTAAAAAAAATCTACTTTCGAAGCACCACAATAAGAGTTTTTTTTTTTTTTTTTTTTTTTTTTAAATTAAAAATTATTCGAGAGTATTCATTAGGGGGCTGTTAAAAGGTTTTAAAACTGGGGTGGGAACTAGCATTAGGTGATAGTATTCAAGGGGTTTTTTTCCATAAGCTGTCCGGTAAAAATGTGACCATATCAGGTGCCACGTGGCGCAATTAAAAAGTGCCACGTGACTAATTGAAAATTTTTTAACTTTTTTTAATAGTTTTTATTTTTTAAACTTTTATTTATTCAAATAATTTTTTAAAAATATTATTTTTTATTTAAAATTATTCATAAATGTTACGTCATATAAGAAACAAGAAACACTTTTCATAACTTTTGCTCAAACATTCTTAATACAAACAAAAATTAATAATACCGATTTCTAAACACTTTACTAATACTTTCAAACAAACAAGTTATCACTAAACACAAAATAAATCATCCATAAAATCTCAAATTTGGCGTTGATATAGTGAAATGAGGAGAATAAGAATGATTGTGACATTTTTTTTACACCAAAAGTAATTTTTCTAACTATTTATTTATTATCTTCATTGTATTTTATTCATTTCATAACGTTTTGTTTCTTCTTTATAATCATTTTTTGTAACGTCATATATTTTATTATTATTATTATTTTATTTTATCATAATTATTTTCTTCAGATATAAGTAATGATTTTTTTTAATAATGATTTTTTTTACTTTTCAAGCTTTAATAATAAATATTTTCTATATTTTTAAAAATTATTTTTTATTTTCTTTAAAATAATTATGTGAGATTAAAAATTAGTAAGAAAATAGTAAAGATAATAATTATCAACGGTTATTTGTGTTTAAGAATAAGAAAATGAAAATGTGAAAAATAAAATAACGAAAATTATATAGAATAAATAAATATTTGAAGAGAATAAATAGTTGTAATAAAAAATAAATATGACAGAATAAAAATATATTTTGATAAAATTGATTATAAAGTAACGATTGAGACAAGAATCATTAGTATATTCATCTCTGCATTTATTTTTGGTGTTTCAAATATATTTTTAAATTAATCCTTTTTTTTTCCATATCTTTAATAACTTAGAAAGGAAATTAGAAAAACTCAAAAAGAAAAAAAAAAAGAAAAAAAAGAAAGGAAATTAGGAAAAGGGAGTCGAATACTGTGTTTGAAACATGAATTTTTCTTTTGAAGGAAAAGGAAAAGGGAAAGGGAAAAGAGAAAAG
>JBBMEG010076584.1:0-12322 GCA_037832605.1 Cyclanthera cordifolia | reverse complement strand
TGTTTCAACGTCATAGTTTCCCTTTTTCTGTAAAATTGCCCAAGTTCCCTTCAGCCTACCGAACGCTCTCTCGATTATATTCCGAGCAGACGAATGTCTCATATTATGGAAACAAACTTTATAATTATAAAGTTCACTATTGTAGCGACTTATGAAATATCACTATTGAAGGTATCAATACTACAATTTTTCTAAGTTATAGAAATGTTTTATATGTTATAAGTGTTCAAATATTAACTAAGTTATGAAACATTAAGTTATATGCAAAACAAGAAATTTATGGAAAGTTGAACTACTAGTATAATATGAATAAACAAATTCCATTCAAAATTAAATTTCAATAAAAAAAAAGAGTGACAACCTATGCAAACAGTTTAATGAAAACCAGAAATTAAAATAGCATACAAAGTCCATAATTGGTTTATACACCCATCATTACATAGCAGAAAGAAGTTTTCAAACTAAGTTATAATAGACTACGAAATAGTAATAATAACAAAAAACCGACCTTCAACTCCAGTTACTAAAATCTTCGCCGAATTCGAGCGTCCTCCAGATTTCGAATTTACACCTACATTACAAATTAGGTTAGTACATTAAACAAATGAAAGTAATCAGAATGTAGTATAGAGGGAAATATTGAGAGATGGAAGCGCTTACCTAAAGATTGTTAAGAGACCTTGCATTTGAAACCAAGCAACTTTCCATTTTTATAACACAATGTGCATTCAAGAAGGCCAACCAACATATTTAATATGTTGGATAAAGGTCTTGTCAATCAATAGAATAAATGTTCCAAATAAAATAAATGCATAAAAATCAAATAAAGATTTTATGAAGTACAATATGTAGGATATGGTAGATCAAAATCATTAATGGCCTCAGGTTTAAATACTCCTCATTTCAAACTAAAACCAGCATAACTAGAAGTTAAATATCGAACCAGCCTCAGGATTGTTTAACCAGCCTCAATAGTGGGAAAAAACGAATTCAGTAAAAATCATAGACATTGAACATGGCCCAATTCTAATGTACACCAGGATGCAACAATTTGTTGATCGGCAAACATAAGAATCTAGCCCGAAAATTCAACGATCTAGTATCAACATTACTATCAATACAGCATCACATGCCATGGACATGAAAATAGGAAAAAGTATGCATCATTGGCTGGTTTTATTAGTAAGCGAACAATCAACATCATCGGCAATCACACAATACATAACTACATAAACCATGCTGGTTTTAATTCAATCAGAGCAAACAGAAATACAAACATCATTGGCCATAAGAGAAGAGAAAGAGTACCGTTCGAGTTGTAGGCAATGGTATAAACATAAATCCCATTGATGTTTAACCTCAATGGAACAAGGAATTCCCGTCACCGGTACAACCTAATGTTCGAATGAAATAAGTTAGTTCAAAACAGTTGAAAACACAAACACAAAACAGAGACGAATTGCTCAAATTTAGAGAAACTCTAACCTAACATAAAAAACAGAAATCGAAAACAGAGGGAAACCGGTGATTAATGAAAACCAAACATCTAGAAATACAAATCAAAAACATCGGGATACCAGAGATAAATTTAAATCAAAACATCTAGCAATAGGAATCCAAAACAGAGGGGAACCGAAGATAAATCCAAACCAAACACGAATACGAACAGTAGGGGACAAAACCATAACACAATATCATGAAGTGATTAACAGATCGGGACATGCAAATGAACACGAAGAACAAAACATATAATAGAGAGTTATTAGACATAAATTGCACATAAATATATATAGAAACCAAAAAAAGAAGAAATTGTTACTCACCATTTAAAAAAAACCTAAGATCTACACATGCAATCCAAAAACAGATGGAAAACTGACATAAATCGCAACGAAAGAGGGATAAAAACAGTAGTAGACAAAACCCTAACAGACCATGTTAAAGAAAAATACAGATCTGGACTTGCGAATGAAGAACACGAAGAAGAAGAGACAAATCGTGCATAAATAGATATAGAACAAAAAAAAAACGAACCGTTACTCACCAAGGTCGAAAACCTTAACATCTCGACATGCAAACCCAAAACAGATGGAAAACTGACATAAATCGCAACCAAACACGAATAAAAACACTAGTAGACAAAACCCTAACATACCAGCTTGGAGGAAAAAATAGATCTGGACATGCAAATGAAGAACACGAAGAACGAAGGACAAACTGTAGAAAAAAGTCATCCGAAATCGAAGAAAAGATCAAAAACAAGGAGAGAAACAATGAGGGGGATGGTCAATACCCAAATACAAATAGAAATTGAAGGAAACTTCGATGATCCATGGTGAAACCAGAGAGAGCGACAGAGAAAAGGAGAGAAAAAAGAGAGAGAAAAAGAAATTTACCCAAATGAATTTGGAACGCCAGCGAAGAGAGAAGTGGAAGGCGCGTCAACACTGCGAGTAAGTGGGCGCGAAACCCGCGAGTAACCCGGCCGTGAAATGGACGTCTTCACGCGCCGGGTTCGAACGTTTAAATAACCCGGCGGCCCAAATGCCGGGTTATAACGCATCCCGTTCCGAAACGCCCGCCCAAACGGGCCCTTAATGAACATTGCAAGTATTATTGAAAATGAGATAAATAAACATAATTCATATTTTATTTTTCACACCAATATAATTTAAAAAGTTTTTTTTTTTCATGTAGAGCAGAAAAAAAAAAAATGTTTTGTAAAGTTTTCCAAAATATTTTATGTATAATAGAAAGATGGGTCATTCGTGTAAAATAAAAAATGATGAAATATTTGGATCATTGACATTTTTTTAATCAATAATTTAACTGATAACCTTCCATCATTAGTTTGACTAATTGTATTCAATAAGTTTAGTGATAAATTTTGATCAGCTAAGAGGTGAAAAAATAGAATTCTAAAAAACTATGTTATTTTAAGAATTATTTTTTAAAATAATAATTATAATTAATATAGACCAATAAAAAGTTGTTATTTATAATAATTTTCCAAATTTAAGTCTCATAGTGTTGTTGTTAAACAACCAATTAAATTTGAATCTCTTTGAAAATGTAAAAATAAATAAAATAAAATTATAAATAAATCTTAAAGTCTTAAAGTAATATTTCAAGTTTTACTCAAATTCTATAATGTATATTTTCGAAGCCAAATGGTTAATAAAAAAAACACCAAAAGTAATCAAATTACAAAGAATGGTTTTTTGTTCTTTTAATATTGCATAGAATCTTCGAAATGTCCATATTTAGCAAATATATAAATATAAATCGTTAGAAATGTGGCCTAAACTTTAGTTAGGTGTACCTGAATTAAATTCATCAAATATATATTGAGTGTTATTTGTTAATGTAAAGTTAGCAATTAACTGTATTTTGTTTAAAACTAAATAGATGATGGTTGGGTTTTGACAATATATTAGAAAATAAATTCTCTCACGTTAGAAACATACAAGGAAGTGGTGTGCTCCTATAAAAAAAGCATGAGACTTTAGTTTAAAGCTGTTACATGCCAAAAATATCCTAGAACGCTGGGACCTGAATCCGGGGTCGGAAAAATGGAGGCAACGAACTCCAGAGGGTCGGTCAAGTCCATGCCGACCCCCCGAGGTCAGCCAAATGGAGGCTACGACCTCCAGGGGGTCGGCCAAATAGAGGCCCCAACCCCCAGGGGCTCGGCCAGGTCCATGTCAACCCCCTAGAAGTCGGCCAAGTAAGTCCGGCCCCTCTAGGGGTCGGCCAAGGAAGGCCTCAACCCCCTAGAGGATGTTTGTTAAGTTGTTTTAAAAGGAGGGTTTAGGTTTTTATGAAAAATTTAGTCTTCGGGTTTTTTTCTTTTTTTTTCCAGAACTTGTCTAGGACTAAGGAGACACTCTGCCCCCCATTGCAGCACCACGTGGCACAACGAGAAAGCGCACGTGGCGCAATTTGCAATTTTTTCTTTCTTTTTTCTCTTATTTATTCAAACCTACTATAATCGGGCCCCGGTGGGTTCGGATTGGCCTTTGTTGACCCCTAAAAGGGTCGTGGCCACTTGGGTAGTCTTTTAGAAGGTCTCGATTTACCTTGGCCAATCTTTGGGGGTAAGAATATGCTTGGTCGGCCCCTCGAGGTTATGGTCTCCCTTGGTCGACCCTTAGGGGGTCGGGATGGACGTGGTCAACGAACGCGGATCGGCATGGACTTGGCTGACGCTTGGGGGGTTGTGGCCTCCCTTGGTCAACCCCTTGGGCGTTGTCGCCTCTTTAAGCCGACCCTTGGGCCTCCCGACACCTTCTGACCGATCCTCGTGGTCTTTCGGCATCTTTTGGGTGATTGCTATGAACTTTCGACATGCTTTGGCCGGATCCTAGGGACCTTTGGCATCCTTTGGCCGACCCTTGGGGATTTACGGTAACTTTTGGCCAACCCCCATGGACTCGTGGCCTTCTCCGAGTATTTCGGGATAGTTTAGCCTATAAGATTACCTCCGCTCTATTTTTCCAGGCTTCCAAAGTCGTCGAATTTTAAAGAGTAGTTAGTTGCTTATTTTTCCGACACTTTATGGATGTGAAATAGTTATCTCTTATGTCTTATGGAAAAGTCACTTCAAGAATTACTTAGGCCATATTCTTATTACTAAGAATATCTTTCATAAATAATATTCAAAAATTAAAATTTTTTAAACTTATGAAAAATATTTTCTTCAAGAATGATTATTTTAAAAAATGCAATATTCTTATTTCATTTTTCTCTTTTAAGGAATATATTTTATCCTTAGAGAATTTTTCATAACTTACTTTTTCCTTAAAACTTCCATTCCAAAAATTCACCCTCATTTTTTAACCCCTTTGGCCGAAAATTGCCTCTCATTGGGCTAGAATTTCTGATTTTTCCAAAGTGTTGGAGTAGACTTGTTTGTGCTTAGGACATTTGGGAAGCATCCGTTTGATTTCAACTTTTCGGTATGTACCCTCCTTTTTCCTAACTTTATGCTAGTAGGTAGGTGTTTTTTTCGAAAGTCTCACCTTTAACTTAGGCATTTTTCGATTTTTTACACGCATGCATGTATGTCCGAATTTTTAGGCTCTATGTAGAACCATTTTTGGAGTCCGATACTTTTATTTTAATTTTTGTACTAGGGGGCCCTCCGATGGGTGTTTGGCCACCTTTCTAAGAACTTTTTCAAATTTTTACCGAATAAACTTGTTAGATTCTCTTGGTAGAGATTCACCCGCTTTAGGCTTATCTTTGAATTTTTAGGCTATTTAGGCTCTCTTTGTAGAGACTTGCCCGCCTTTCGACGCTTTTTAAATTTCTAGGATACTGAGGCTTTTTTTACAAAATCTTGCCAGTTTAAGCATATATTTCCAACATATCGGCTACTTATGCTCTTTTTCCAAAGACTTTCCAATTTCTAACCTCTTTAGGAAATTTTGGTTCTTTCACAAGTACTTTTTTACCTTTAAGCTTATGGATCCTTCCTTGACTACGAGACTCAGTTGCATAAACATTTGGCCTCCTCCTCTCACAAGAGGACTTGGCGCAGGACTTTTATTGTAGGATCTAGGTTTCATCCAGGTAGAGTCTATGTTGATTCAACAAGACTTGGACCATCTTAGGGTCAAATACAAACCTCCTCCGAGTAAGGTAGCACTCTACACCGCCATATTTGATAGAGGAGTCCAACTATCCCTCACATCTTCTCTTTAAGAATTTTTTAGTATGCAATGGTTGGCTCTGGTGCAGTTGGCTCCTAACACTTGGAACGTCTTTTTTGGCGTTCATAGTCCTTGGGTGTATATTGGCTTCGAGGGTCTCTTTAGTGTCAGTGACCTTTTTCTACGTATTGTTTTTGCGAACAATCCTAATGTTACAGTGAGATGTTACCTCACCGCCAGAAGTAAATTTCTCCCTTAATAGCATGCCCAAACTTTCAAAAAGGGTGAAAGGAAAAGTGATTTTTCGCTAGAGTGCCTTGAGCAGCTCTCGGTGCCAAAGCTTTAGTGATGGTTTTCACTGCCTTCGGAACATATCATACCTCTATTTCTCGTTATCTTTGTACATATACATTTTGACATTGTACTTATGTTTTGATATTGTCTCTAGTGCACAGAAAGCTGAGTTTCCACTCTTGGGTGCTGAAGTTTTACGATATTGTTATGACCGACCCCGAAGAGGTTACTCGCAACGCACTGACTATTGAAATGTTGGCACTTTACAACCTACTTCCGGAATCGACAGTGTCTAGTGACTCGGATTCATACTCACTCGTCTCGCAGGAGTGATCCACTCCAGGTATACCGCTTACTACTTTAGGTTTGTGTGTTTTGAACATTACAAATGTCGTGTAACACCTTTTATTTCTGTTTAGTTGCCATGAACTACGAACCTTCATTAGTCGTGCCTTTGTTGTTATAACTTGCCAAACTTTCCACCCAATTTTAGGCCTCCCACCGATGACAAGGTGAATCTTACTTCGGGGGGTTGTTCGCTCCCACTTGGTGAGGATGGATACCTCCATTTTCCTGAGGTTCAAGATAATCTAGAAGTTGGATCGGATCCTGATTCGACGGACCTAGCCTTCCGTCTAATCACGTTGCTACTCCAGTTTGGGCTAGCTCTTGCGCGCCTCAGATGCCCTCATGCGCGACCTTCCTTCCAAATTTGACTCTTGTTGTTAGGACCGTACCGTCCAACCTTGGAGCCAGTAGAGGAAAAGGCTCTAGCCTCTAGCTTATGGAGTGATGTCGAGGCTTCTTAGACCCCCTTTCCTCTAGTAGATGCCTCACAGGTCTTGAAAGAGGGAACGCGCCTAATGCAGGATTTCATGAAAGAGGTATACTTAAAAATTTTTATGTAGCTACCTGTTTTTCTGAGTATGTATACTGACCTTTTACTTTTACAACTGCAGGCTTTCATGCACTTCGCCTCGGCTTATCGTCATTTTTCTGAAGATTTACGTCACACCTGCTCCTCTTGGACTTCCAGCTCTGATCTGCTTAAGTGGGAACTAGCTCAGGTGAAGAGGCTTTACGCGTTGTCGAGGTTGCCTTGGTCAACCTTCAGACTTCTGTTGAAATGGTCCAAAGTCTTACTATTCATATCTGCCAAGAAGACTTGTCAACGATTGCTCGCCTTTGTCGGGAGTTGGCTTCTATTGAAGGGAATCCGAAAAATGCCTATTTCTTGGCTAACTAGGTGAAAGGCCCTCCTCCCTTCGTAATTTTAGAAAATAACGCTAGTGAAGCCGCCATTGGTTGGGCGTTAGACCGAATTTAGGAAGGAGTTAGCTATGACAACCTGTTTCCTCTTTTCAGATCTCTTTGCTTCAATGCTGGAGTAAAAGTTATCGACCCCTTCTCTGCCAGCCTTTGAATTCGGACATTTCAGTTACCCTGCCCAAGCTGCTTGCTACAATTCTCTGCCAACCTTTAAAATCGGACTCTTCCATCTTGGGCAACTCTTGCCCAAGCCGGACTCAACAAGCCAACTTCAAGTAGACGTAGCTCCAGGGAGTCTTAATGATTGTCTTAGATGTACTTGATTTTTAAAGTATCGAGCACTCTCTTTTCTTTCAAGTTTTAACTTGAAAAAAAATTGAATTTTGAATGAATATTAGCTTTTTCTTATTTATCTATCTTACTTACCCCCAATATAAGCTTATGATAACACCAATACACTTCAATTAAGATAGCCTTTGATATAATGAGAAAATAACATATTATTTCTTTTGACAACTTGAATTACATTCTATTGAAAGTATTTTTTCAAGTGTTGAGCATTTCAAGGATGCAGGATCTTATTCCCATCCATGTCTTCAAGGTAGTAGGTGCCTGAATGAGCCATTTTGGTGACCTAGTATGGTCCTTCCCAATTTGGCCTTAAGACTCCGCTGTTGAATTCTTTGGTGTTTGGCACCACGTTCCTCCACACCAAGTCAGCGACTTGGAAGTGCTTTGTCTTTACTTGGAAGTTGTAGTACTTGGCAATTTGGCTCTTCTACTACGTGCACCCTTGAGTGGGTTGTATCCCTTCTTTCTTCTACGAGATCTAGGCTCATCCGTAGTTGTAGTCAATTTGAGATAAATCAAAAGACTCAATATGCGGGGATGAGAGTCTAATCTCGATTGGAATTATAGCTTCCGCCACAATTGTTAGTGAGTAGGGGGTCTTGCCTGTCAACGTTCTAGGTGTTGTGTTGTACGCCTATAACACTTGTGGGGGTTCTTCTGCCTAAGACACCTTCAACCTTTTGAGCTTGGTCTTAAGGTTATTCTTTATAATTTTGTTGACTCCCTCCACTTATCTATTGGATTTTGAGTGAGCTGGTGATGAGAAATTGTGTTGAATCTATAGCTTAAAGCAGAATTGCTTCAAAACCCAGTTGTCAAACTGCTTCACATTGTTAATGATAAGGGTTCGAGGTATCACAAACCTGTAGACTATTGACCTCTAGATGAAATCGGTCACCTTCTTTTCTGTGATAGTCGCTACGGCCTCGACTTCGTCCAACTTGGTGAAATAGTCGACTGCTACTACGACGAATTTGACTTTGCCTCGCCGTGTTGGTAAAGGTTCTATAAGGTCTACTCCCCATTGTGCAAACGACCATGGTCTCATCATGCTTGTAAGGACCTCCAACGGTTGTCTTTGGATTGTAGCAAATCTTTGGCATTTGCACATGCCCGGGTATACTTCTTGGAGTCTTTAGCTATGGTTGGCCAAAAGTACCCCTACCTTATTAGTCTTTTTGCTAGGAACTTTACTTCTTCATGATTGCGACACACGCCTTCGTGCACTTCCCTCATTGCATAAGTTGCCTCACTAAGGTCCAAGCATCTTAGGGGAGGTAAAAAGTACCCCCTCCTGTATAGCTTATCCCCTTGTACCACGTACTAGGAAGCTTTGAACTTAAGACGTTGTGCGTTTTTCTTGTCTTCTGGCAACTTCCCCTCCTCTAAGTATTCCATGAAAAGGGTCATCTGTGTCGCTCTTGACGTTGGGGTCGCATCACTAATTTCATGCAACAGTGATGATGCTAGGTTTGTTCACAATCTCCATTGGCACGGTCCTACCCACTTCTGTTTCGTAGGCAGCAGCTAACTTTGCCAAGGCATTGGCGTTGGCATTTTGAGACCTAATTACTTGTTGAATCTATACATATGCGAACGATGTTGGTAGTTGCTTGGCCTTTTCTAAGTAAGTGATCATTCGTTTTTCCTTCGTTTGGTACACGCATGATGCTTGGTTGAAGATCAGCTGCGAGTCGCTCATGATTGTGTGCTGTTTGGCTCTATTACCATAGCTATCTGCAACCCTGTGATCAGGGCTTAATATTCAGCCTCATTGTTAGAGGCTTGAAAATTGAACCGGAGGGCGTACTCAAGTCGATCTCTTTTAGGGGACTGCAATAACAATCTTGCTCCACAGCCATTGCAGTTTGAAGACTCATCAACATGGAAGACTTGAATCTGCTCTGGCTTCTCCAGGGGTGGGGTGAACACCACAATCAAATCGGTTACCTCATGCGCTTTAATGGAGGGTCTGGCCTAATAATGTATGTCGTATTTGCTGAGATATGCTGCCAAGTTCATCAACCTTCCAGCAGCATCCGGCTTCTGCAAGATTCGCCGTAGTGGGAAATTGGTTAGCACCACTATCTTGTCAACTTGAAACTATGGACGTAACCGTCTCGCCGATGTCACCAGTGCCAACGCTATTTTTTCAACTTAGGATGACGGGTTTCCGCATCCACCATCGTCTTACTGGTGTAGTATACCAGTTGTTGACAACTGTCGCTTTCCTTGATCAAGACCGAGCTAAGTAAGCATGATTTCCTTGATCAAGATCGAGTCAAGCACACACGTTTTCCTTGATCAAGACCGAGCTAAGACTACTTCAATCTAAACACGCTTAACTATGAAGTTCTTTCGATTGTGCCACTGAAAAGAAAAGTGCACATTGATAATATAGGTAGTACATGTTATGGTCTAGAATTCCTTCAGCATATTAGCCATAACAAAGTTGGGAAGACATCATTATTAATATGTTTTCTCACAGCATAAAATCTAATTTATTTAAAGATTATTATGATATTTCATTCATTACTTTAAATTGGCAAGTTTTTTTTGTAATGGCATGCTTCTTGCATGTTATTCTTGAATGAATTAGTATCTTTTCCAAAAAAAAAAAATAAAAAGATAAAAAATAAATAAATATATATATATATATATATTCTTACAACATTATTTAAAAATTTGGCGGGAACTTAAATTTTAAGTAAGTGAGTCACTAAAACCCTTTTTTTTGAATTAAACTATCGTCTTTGAATTATATTTACCAAAGTAAATATAATTCAAAGACGATAATTTTACGTGTATTCTATTTAATATTATGGATGAAAAGTTCGAATTTAATTATTTTTGGGATTAAAAGAAATTTGATTGTAACTAATATGATAAAGGTAGAGACTGATTTTCTTTGTAAGTCAAGTTTCAAATTATTCTTTTTCCATCTTCCATAGAAAAGAGAAAGAAAAGAAAAATAGAAATCAAATTTTATATTTATAGTTGGGATATCAATGAAGAGATTCTAACTAAAAATTAAAGGCATTCATATAACTATGATGTGTGAGAATGACAAATCACAACCACCACCTTTTACTACTTTCAGTAATTTCCTCCCATTTTCTTAAATAAGTGACCTTTTTTTATCTAAAAACCAAGTACTCAAAAGGCATTTATTCATTTGTAGGTAGTCTCAAGTAAGCTTTTTTTTTTTTTTTTTTTTAATTAAATAACAATTAAGGAATGGAGATTCAACTTAAAAAGACTTTTGATAATAAAATTATATTAATATCGTTGAATTACTGCTCGTGCTATGGTGACCGATAATCCGAAGGTTTAGTCCGTATAATTTGTAAGAGGGTTTGGGCAGGAAAAAGTATTTCTTGAAGAGGATAATATTTAAAGGGGTTTTAATTATTTTATGAGTATAAAGGGGCATATTTTTGAGTGTCCTAAGTTATATGTACATGTCATATTGCCTTACCCATTAACCTATATGCAGCTCATTGATTGTGAAATATCGCATTTAATTTCTGTTTTCTGTCCATGCAATTTCACTTTCTTCTGATTTATATTAATTACAACGTTTTCAAGGAAAAAAATAAAACGGTTGCTTTTAAAATTTGTTTTATTAAAAAAAGAAAAACGAAAAGAAAAGTTCACAACTTTCAAATATGTTCATTAGTTTCTGTAATACAAATAAAATTTAAAATTAGTAGCTATTATTTATCAATTTTAACAAAAAATAAAACTCTTATTTATCCTTTTTCTAATTAATTTAAGCATATTTATATTGTCTTTTTTTTAATGATCATTATTAGTATTTACGAGGTTTGATTAAAAATATCTTCAAACTAACATTAAATTATTAAATTAAAGATTTGTCTAAACAACACTAACTACATCAGCTGAAAAAATACCTGAGCTAAAAAAAAAAAAAAAAAAAAATTTATTACGTAGTTAGTTTTGAGTTCTCTATTATAATTAAAACACAATTTTTCTTTTTTTACTTTATTTATAACACAATTTAGTTCCATTTTTTTAAAAAATCCTAATCTACTCCCTCTAGCGGCATCCTCCACCTCTTTCGTTTTCTCATATTTCTTATGCTATTGTTCTCATTGATTTCCATTTCACCAAATTTGTTTAATCAGAGAGAAAGTGAATAAGTAAAATAGTTTTTGGTCAATTAGACCAGAATACAATAGTTGTGGGCAACAACGACAATTGGTTCTCCATTTTTTGTGGTGAAATTTTTTTGAAACTCATCTCTTTATTTCCAGACCTACGGAGTTAGAGATCTTTATTCGAAAAATCGAGATCGGATCTATGTTGACGAAGAAAAGAGCTTTTCCAACGAGGTAAGCACTCGTCGTTTTCCGCTATCGGCTGCCAAGTTCCGACGATACCGCCAAGCTCCAGACACTGATTATGATTGAAAATTATCATCAAATTGATTGAAAGCTATCAGTTGAACTAGTGATTGAAGTTATCAATTGAACTATTGATTGAAGACTATCATTAAACTTAATAATGAAATTATCAGTGCACTTATAGAAACGAGAGTGATAAATTAAAGGCAAAAATGATATAAATGAGATTAATAGATGCGAGACCATTTTAGTATTCTACCTAGACGACTTTTGTATGATACATGTAATTATTAAAAAATGTGTTATTAATGGTGTTTATTTGATTTTTTTTTTTTTTTTTTTTTTTTTTTTTTTTTTTTTTTTTTTTTTTTTTTTTTTTTTCCGGGA
>JBBMEG010076552.1:0-12325 GCA_037832605.1 Cyclanthera cordifolia | reverse complement strand
GTCGCCAATGGCTTCCTTGTCCTTCGTGCGGGTCCCGACCTCTTCCGAGTCTTTCGGGATATTTTAGGTTATAACAATATCTTTTTATTTTTGTTTAAGTCGTATTGCATTTTATTCTGCACAAACAATTGTAAAAATATAGTATATAAATTATTTTAGCTTGAAATCGAGATGAACTCGGGATTTGTTGGGAAATGATGCGACAGAGTAAGTTGCATGCTATTATAAAATTCAGTAGAAGTGTGTAATTTATCATTAATTAATCGAATTAATTAATCCATTAACTCTACATGCATACCCCCTAGGTGATATTATAGTCATAAAGAAATAAACACTTACATTAATTGACGTCTTTTATAAAATCTAACTAGTCTTTATTGCTAATGAGTAGGATCTTCAATTCCCTTGGATGACTTGATTGGTCTTCTCCAACCTTCTAAGCTAAATCTCTTTGCTAACATTGAGTGCTTGATGGTAAGCATCGCTCTATTAAAAAAAAAGGTTTCACAAAAGAGAGGAGAAGAGAAATCTCGACCTAGAGAGGGTGTTCTCAATTTGAGATGAAACCACCCTAGAGTGACCTAGTGGTCAAAAAGGCCCTTAAGATGCTTAAGATGATGAGTTCAATACATTGTGGCCACCTACCTAGGAATTAATTTTCTACGAATTTTCTTGACATCGACAATAGTTGGCCCCGATAGTCAAAAATATAAAAAAAAGTAAATATTTATCTAATAAATATTAATTTGCCTATTTCCTATTTTATAGGGAAAATTTTGAAAATCTCATAAAATTCCAAAATGGTGACGGTCAGAAATAGTGACGAGCAAAACCGTCACCAAAGACCTTTGGTGTCGCGTGCCAGGCAAAAACTCTCACCAAATACATTTGGTGTCGCACGTCACGCGCGACACCAAAGATCTTTAGTGACAGTTTCGCCCGTCACTATTTCTGCCCGCCACCAAATGTCTTCAATGTCACTAGTATTGATGATAGCCATGTGTTCGACATCTTTTTTGAAAGGTGTCCGCATATGCCCATCATCTATTCTCCGATTTCTACTAGTGTATAATTATAGTTTTTTTTCAAAAGTAGTTCGTATATAACAGATTTTTTATTTTTCAATTTACCCTTTTTCTCTCTCTTCTTTCTTCTCTCAACATAGCCATAGTTGCATCCCTAAATTTAAGCCTACTTTCAAAAGCCCACGATGGTAAACTTAATGCTTTGATAGCTGATAGTAAACTCAATGGTGAACATGACCCATACCCTAAATTACCAAATAAAAAAAAGAAGGAATAATTTATGAGATTAATGATAAATTGATTCAAAATGTGCAAAGATTAAAGAAAGATAAAGTGAAGGTGAAGATTGAAGAAACAAGGGGATTCGTGAGTGATAAAAGTTTGATGAGAACTTTACAATGAGTGATGAAAACAACCAATTCCCTAAATTACCAAGATCAAACATTAGGCACAATTTCAGAGATCCTTGCAAATTCATTCATAATGTGCAGTAGTGATACAGAAAGAGATGGTGAAGGTTGATGAAACACGAGGATTTGTGAGAGATCGAATTTGTTGAGAACTTTTAAATGATTATTCCAAATGCTCGAACTGAACCCATTTTGTAATAACTTTGTTCTTATTTATACTATTTCATTTTAACACAGAGCAATGCTTTCCTACATCCCAAGTCATTCTGTCTCATTTCTATTATTTTTAACTTTTAGTCTAGCTATCAATCTCATTTCTAACTGTTATAACCTAAAAATATCCCGAAAGAATCGGAAGAGATCTGGACCTGCACAAAGAACAAAGAAGCTAACGTCGGCCCCCCGGGTCCGCCAAATGGAGACCTCGACCCCCAAGGGGCCGGCCAAGCCCATTGCCGACCCCTTGGGGGTCCGCCAAAGCCTTTGCTGACCCTCTCGGGGTCGACCCCTCGGGGGTCGGCCAAAGCCTTTGCCGACTCCTCGAGGGTCGGCCACGCCAATGGGCCGGGGTCGACCATGCTAATGCCGACCCCTTGGGGGTCCGCCAAACTCCATTACCGACCCCCTGGGGGCTGACCTCGCCACTTCTGTCCCCTCGGGGGTTGGCCGAGTCCATACCGTTCCTCCGGGGATCAGCCAAGCAAGTTCGACTCCCCTGGGGGTCGGCTAAGGAAGGCCAGGACCCCTTGGGGTTGGCCCTTGCAACCTCACCATCCTTGGGTCCGGCAACGAGTAGGTCAATCCGAGTGGATTAGCCATGGAGGTCAGGACTCCCCTAGAGTCGACCGAGCCCAAGTAACGTTTGGAGGTGTCCCATCCCGTGGCGTTTACCTATTACAACGAGTAGGCCAGCCCGAGTGGGTTGGTCGTGGAAGTTAGGACTCTCCTGTGGACGAGTCGACCGAGTCTAAGTAACGTTTGGAGGCGTTGCACCCCATGGCATCACCCGTTACAACGAGTAGGCCAGCCTGATTCAGTTGGTCGTGGAGGTCAGGACTCTCCCCTAGGAGTCGACCCAGTCCAAGTAACGCAGGAGGACGCTGCACCCCGTGGCGTCCCCAGTTACAACGAGTAGGCCAACCCGAGTAGGTTGGTTTTGGAGGTGAGGACCCGTAAGGGTTGACCGAGTCAAAAGCCGACCTCTGAGGAGGGGGTCGAGTAGGCTGACCTAGATGGGTTGGTCGTGGAGGTTAGGACTTTCCTGTGGATAAGTCGACCAAGTCCAAAGTAGCACTAAGGGACGCTTCACACCCGTGGCATCCTAGTGCTGCAACGAGAAGGCTGCACCCCTAAGGAGTCGGCCGTGGAGGTGAGGACCTGCCAAGGTTGTCTGAGTCCAAGTAACTTTGGAGTCAAAGCCATTACACCTTCAAAGGGTAACAGTCAGGAGTTACGTCGGTATTCATACCCGGCTTAATGACGAACGTTTCTAAACTGTCGGCCATTATGTCGTCATAAGTGAACTACAGCGGTTACGATACCGGTTGCTATAAGAGTCAAGTCATTTCTCCCTTTCAAGGGGCGATTCCTAAGCTAAGTATTCTTAAGCTATTCCTAAGTTCCAGTTTTATTCTCCCTAAATCCATTTCTGACTTAGGCATCAGAGGCCATGTGGCTCACACCACACCGGTGTGTCCTAAAATTTGTCTTTTTTGCAGGCTTTTTCGTCCTTAGATAAACAAATTCACCGTGGATATCCGTTGACCATTTTTCGGCATCAACACTAACAGTACGGATGATAGTTTTGAATCATCGAGAACAATTAGTGAAACTGATTGACACAAACAACAAAATTGATAGAAATGAAACTTATAGAGAAATGAGACTGATTGACATATGACTAAAATGATAGAAATGAGATTGATAGACTCAAAATCAAATGAGTGATAGATTAAAGCCTAAAATGATAGAAATGAGATTGATAGACGTGTGAGCTTTTCAATCTTTTTACCCAAACATAACTGCTTTTATGTTATAAATTTAATTACTTTAAAAATGTTCTATTCATCACATTTCTTTGATTTTTTTTTTTTTTTTTTTTGCTATTCATGAAAATTTCTCATTAATATATCCAATTATTAATTCTCTTTAATTAAATATTTATTTAATAATTATTTACTTAATCAATATTATTCAATATATTAATTAATTTTCTTTAATATTTATCCAATAAATATTAACTTATCAATATATCCAATATATCAATGTTCCACTAATTATGTTCAACATAATTAACTAGTAAGTTTGAACATTATAAGCTTACACTTTAATTGAAATAGTGTATTAGCAAATATGATCTAGCTCGGGGACCGATGAAACTATAGATTAAAAGCCAAATAACCCGAGATTCAATCTATATTCGTTAACAATTTTGTTTATTCCACTAAAGGCATGTGCTAAACTTTTTTGCACTATAAGACCATTTATTGTTGACCAATATAATCAATCATCTGCCTTATGATCCTTTACAAACTTGATAGCAATTCACAACTGGGAAAAGAAATTCATTCTAACCTTGTGGTTACATCTTTCTACTTAAGCGCAACTAATTCCTCCAATGAACAAGTTGTTTATGATCTAGATAGACAGGTACCCTTTATTCATGTCATCGAATTAGTTATTAAGAAATCAACTCTTCTGCTTCTTCAATAATAGAGAGGTGTGAATTTCATCTTGTTACATTGTGTTCTCAGTCACTCACTACAACAATTCCCAATGTGAGAGTCATATTGACTCAACATTGTATGGCTAGTCTCACCCTTGCACATCAAATGACTCTTTTCATAAAGCAAGAGCTCACAACCAACTCACTGAGGATTAGGATCCTATTGACATACGATTATCCTAGTGAAGTATTTGATCAAAGACTATCTGGAATTACCAGACTAATCATAATACTTTTAGTGAAGTCTTTGTTATACTTACAAAAACACACAACAATAGAGAAATAATAAATGATGAAGAAGAAGAAATATTCATAATACCATGAAAGGCTCAATCATTCATTTAAATGTGCAGAGGGAGCCCTAGCTGAATAGAGTTGAGCGAATGTGGATGAGACACGTACAATCTTTCTTTAACAAACTCAACGACATTGTTTCATATATACAATAAATGATAGATAGAGAATCAATATTTAGACATCATCCGTTTGATCATTTATTCTAACATTTCCCCTTAAACGAGAGGGGACAGTGTAGACAATAACTTGTTTCGCATTAAGCAGATCGATCTTTAGTTAACGAATTGGTTAAACCATCCACCAGTTTGGAGATTGTGGGAACATACCATATAAGTAGTTGATGAGGCAAGTCTTTGTTATGAATGTAATGTATATCAATTTCAACATGCTTTCTTCGTGCGCGATATACAGGATTGGCAACGAGGGAAAGCATATTGGTGTTGTCACTCCAGATGATTGGTGGTTAAGGAAGAGTAAAATGAAGTTCACTGAGCAAGGACGGATTCCACTAAATATCAGGCATGATCAACCATAGCTCTGATTTAGACTCAATGCTAGATTGAGAAACTACATGTGTTACCAAGGAATAAACAAGCTGCAACAATTGATTTCCTATCATCAGTGAAGCAGGCTCAATCAGCATCATTGAAAAAATTAGGTTAGAACTACTAGATCAAGAATTAAACAGACCATGGTAAAAAGTTTTTTTCAGACCATGGTAAAAAGTTTCTTTCAGGTATCAAAGCACATGTTTGGCTGCTATCTAATGAACAGAGATTGAGTATGTAATGAATTGGCTAAGTTTATTGAAAATGTAAGGAGTCATCATCTATAAGCTAAAGTCTTCGAATTTTATGTTAGTGTGTAAGTAAATGTATGTTTGATTTCTAGTAAAAATGGAGAAAAAGTGAATTGTCCATTGTTGAGGACATTGCGATTGCGCGAGACATTGTAACCAACTTAATAGGCAAGAAGTTGAAATGCAAGGTAGTTGCCTTACCTTCTTTAGCATTTATATGAGTGACACATATGCAAGGGACAATTCTTCTACTATTCATTTTCTGACTTATCTTTCTGACCATATTTGTAACATATTTTGTTTTGAATGCAATTTATCTTATTTATTGCTTTGCTTTATATTTATGGTTTCATTTTCTGTGCAAATGATGTTGTAGTCTTCTTGAATGTTATCTTCTGTTTAATAGGAGCAAAACCAATGTCTGTCGTGCCATAAATGTTATACGCATTCTCGTTGAGTATTTGCAAGTTATGTTTTAAGTATAGTTTTTAAATAGGCTAGTAATAACAAGGTAGAATTTATGTTCATAAAGTAAGTATGTTACTAGCGAGGTCAATCGACCATCCACTTATCGTTTATGCTTTACTTTGCTATCGGGATCGAATGATGTAAAATGAAAGATCCTTACTAATTGTTATTATGTTCACTACTCGACTTAACTTGTAGGTTTAGGGAGGGTCCTCCATAGCCATCTCACTAAAGAATGCGAACCATATTCTTAATGTGGACAAGATTAAGAGAGAATGTACTTTGGGAGAAGACCTTATTGTGCAGTACTTTGGGAGCATGTATTCTGCATTTACACTTTGATTTAATACCTCAATCCACCTTATTATTGAATGTTAACTTTCCTAAACCAGAATATGAAATTACTTCAAAAAATCAATGCTTGAGAATATGACTTACACTTGCGTTTTTATAGGAGTATTGTTTAGTATTGTATAGGATATTAGTAATTCCTTCCACATTTTGTTTCCATATGCATGCCTCGACATCCTCTCGATCAAGTTTTTAGCACAGTTGCAGGGGAAATGGAATAAATTGAACCATCGCGTTGCACTCAAAATTCTCTATCAAGTTTTTGTGCCGTTATCGGGGATGATTTAGATTTTAGTTATTTTATATCCTGTTGTAGAAACGTTAATAAAGTCAATTGTTTTGTGCATGTGCATGAATGAGTGGTTTAACACTCTATTTGAAGTTGATTATGAAATCAAGAGAACTTATCGCTGTATACGTCAACGGGAACGAAGGAACAGAAGAATCAGATTGACTCAACAAGGAGGTAACAATTTACCTAATGTACCCAATGCGCTAGACATTGACAATGTTAACAACAATCAAAATGCTAACCCCAATCCAGTTACGAAAGATAGGGATAGGACTATCAAGGTTACAAATCCTATAGCTAATGTTCTGACCCCAAGTATAGTCAGGCTTAGGATTAGAGTAAGATCATTAGAGTTGAAACTTATAATGTTTCAAATTTTACAAACCATTGCTTAATTCCATGGTTTTACATCTGAAGATCCACAACAAAACTTGAGATCATTCCTAAGAGTCAGTGATTCGTTCAAAATACCCGATGTAACACAAGATGACCTTAGACTTACTTTATTTCCTTATTCCTTAAGAGACACTACTAAAGTTTTGGTGGATACTTTGCCCTCTGACACTATCACATCTTGAGACACACTAGTTGAGAAATTCATAACTAAGTATTATCTTTCAACTAGGAATGTGGAAGTACGTAATGCGATAGTTGGGTTTAAATAGTATAAGGATGAGACAGTTAGTGAGGTATAGGAGAGAATCAATGAGCTTTTGTGAAAGTGTCCAAACCATGGTCTACCTTACTCCATTCAAATGGAGGAATTTTAATTACAGTGGGTTAGAACCAGCCACTAGAGTGATGCTAGACGCGCCTGCTAATGGTTCTCTACTTAGAAAAACCTATAATGAATCTTACAATATCCTATGAAATGTTTATGAATAACTGTCAATGGACTAACACTCGCACGACCACATGTAAGAAAAGTGAAAAAGGTAATTCTGATGCACTCACCTCGATTCAAGCGCAAATGATTGCAATGACCAATGCGATGAAGAATCTACAATTGCAAACTTTGTAATTGCAGAATGCATCATCGATTAGTCAATCATTTGAAGAGGTTGCTTGAGTGTTTTGTGGACAGTTAAAAAGTTCCTCTAGTTGTCCACAAAATCCAGTCTTGTCATATACATGAGAATGAAAATTCTAATAGACCCTCTCAAAATTCGAACCATTATTCTAATCATTATACACCGAAAAGAGGAATCATCCTGCTTTCTCTTGGTTCAAGTAAGCAGGTGGTGCACTAAACAATTCTACACCCTAACAAAAAGCACATAATTCTTCCAACTTTGGAAACCAAAACCAAATGTATGTGAACCATAAAAATTATAAAAATCAGAATTTTCAAAGGCCAAATCCTCAACAGTAAGTTCCTGGAACTTAGTTGGAAAACATGTTCAAAGAGTACATCATTAAGACTGATGTGGTTATAAACAACCAACAAACAACCATGAGAAATCTTCAGTTGCAAATTGGTCAGTAAGCTTCAAAATTAAGAACGAGACGCTTAAGAAAACTTCTTTCAAATATAAAACATGCTAAAAAGGAGAGGAAGAAGCAAGTTCAGGCTATTGAGCGTAAAAGTGGGAAATCTTTGAGAGGAGAGGAAAAGAAGTCAAAGAAGAATTTGAAGGTTGAAGTTAAAGTGAAAGCAAGTAGCGATGCCATTGCAAATGGCATCACTAGTGCGGAAATGTCGTAGGTGAAATTTTGGGAGACTTAACTATTGAAAAAGAGGAACGTAGAAAGGTCAAAAGCCCAGCAACAAACTATTAAGCCAAGGTTAAAGAGAGAAGATGAAACACTTGTGTTTACTCCACCTTATCCATAACGGTTGATTAAGAAAAAGAGGGACAAAAAATACTTCGAAAAGTATTAGATATTCTTAATGAGATCCACATAAATATTTCATTGGTGGATGAATTGAGGAAAACGCAAAATTACATAAAGTTCTTGAAGGATGCTATTTCTAAGAAGAGTAGATTTGAAGTATTTAAAATTATTTTTTTGTCTGAAGTGCGTAGTGCTATAGTCAAAAGTAAGATCCCGAGGAAAGAGGGAGATCCAGGAGCTTTTATTATACCATTTTTGATTGGAGGTAAATCTTTAAAAAAGCGTTAAGTGATATGGGAACAAGCATTAACTTACTGCTTTTGTTTATTTACCAGGCATTTGACATTGGTGAAAGTAGGCCAAATAATACTTTAGTAGCTTACGGAGTCGTTACGCTCAAACCTCTAACAAAGCTAATAATTTCTTGGGAAAAATAATATTGTAGTAGCTTACGGGTATGGAAGAGAGTGTTGACGTTTTTTCTTTGTACTAGGTATTTTGATGATTTTTCTAGAAAATTTTGGGTATTTTTCCTGAAGCAAAAGAGTGATGTGTTTTTTAAGTTTAAAGATTGAAAGACCATGATCGAGAAACAGACATGACGTCAAATAAAATATTTTCGTACAGATAATGGTGTGAAATTTTTTCTGGTTAGTTTAATTCTCATTAAAAGTCACAGGGAATACTTAGACATTTAACTTTTTGTCATACACCTTAGCAAGATGGAGTAGCAGAGCGGATGAATTAGACTTTGATTAGTAAGATATTTGAGCAATCCAGGTAAAGAACTGTGGAAAGCAGTCAGTGGATAGTGAGATATTTACGGGGTATAGTTGGTGTTTGTTTGCAATGTGGGAGAACTAGAGATGAAGTCATCAGTTATGTGGATTCTTATTATGGTGGAGATCTTGATAAAGGAAGATCTCTTAGTGGATATGTGTTTACAGTTGGTGATTCTGCTATTTCTTGGAAACCTACTTTGCAATATACAGTTGCTCTATCTACAATAGAAGCTGAGTATATGGCTATTTATAAGACTTGTAAAGAAGCTATATGGTTGAGGAGATTATTTAGTAAACTTCTTGGAGACTTACAAATTTCTACAGTCTTTTGTGACAGTCAGAGTGCTATCTTCCTTACAAAATATCAAATATTTCATGAGAAGACAAAGCACATTGATATTCGATACCATTTTGTGTGTGAGGTCATTGCTCAAGGTGATATTGTTGTGAGCAAGATTAGTACCAACGACAATCCAACTGATATGATGACTAAAATTCTTGCATTAAACAAATTCAAGCATTGCTTGAGTTTAGTTGGTGTCTACAGTTTCTGAAGAATTCAAGATTGGCGAAGACAACTAGAGTTTTCATTTGGCGTTTCGGATCAATTTAGCATCAAGGTGGAGATTTGTTATGCCACATCGGGAATTTAGTGCTTCTTGGCCTTCAATTTTACTATAAACACATACCATATGTATTTACTTTTATCTAGAAAGAATTCAAATAGAATTCTAAATTATTTTATATTAATTTCTAATTTCATTTAGAAATTAGTTCAAACATTTAGGTGCATTGGGGATTTTGGGAAGTGTTGAGTGTGCTCCACTGTAATCTTCATTTTGGAGGTCTAGTGGAATATTCTTGTCGTCTTCGCCCGTGGATGTAGGCTTCGTCCGAATCACGTAAGATCTTTGTGTTATTTTCTCTTTTCTCTTTACTTCATTTATTTAAATTTGATATTGCCATAATTAAATCTAGCTTATTTCGCTGCATCGTTATCAAGTGGTATATGTTTGATCTAGTAAATATTTGTTACCAAGATTTTTGATATTCAACTCAACGTCATACTTAGAAGGGAGTGAAAGGGGGTAAAGATACCAAATTACCAGTTTCGAAATCCAACACCGAATTTCCTATGAACAAAGACACAGAAACTTTGATAGATATGAGAAACATACTCAACATCCGCACACTTTGAGGCAAAATAGGTGCAAACCCGAGAAATCAAACGAAAAAAACAAAGAAAAGCAACAATTGGCTAGATTTTTTGAAGTATCGTGCAGCATTGGTTAACACTATTAAGTTTATTAATATCAAATTGGATGTAGGCAATGTAGTCATGGTTACCAGTGGAAGGAATCGTGGAAGGGTCGGAGTTATTAAAAACAGGGAGAAGCATAAGGGATGCTTATGGTACTTGCTTTTTTTTAGGTCATATTTCCTATGGTGAAGAAGCTCTAAATTAGAATTTTTTAATCTTTGAGTCACTTAATTTAAAATTTCTAAGGAGCTACTCATTTTCTGCAGTTTTTATTAATTATTTATTTGTGTTCAAGAAAATTTATTTGCTTACGGCATTCTGAACTTAACTAAATTTTGTAACTTTTTAGCCTAAGACTAATATGTTACGTACATTTTTTTAATATAATTTTTTTAACCATCATTAAAGTTTAAATTTCTATGCATTAGCTTAACCTCTTTATTTTTCCAACAAAGCTAATAATTCTGATTTAATTAAGTTTTGTTATGAATTTTATTTTGTGTATATAATCAGGTTATGAGGAGGTCTTAAACTTAATAATAAAATTCTTTGTTATTTCTTAGATTAATGAATTGAAATATGTATGGAAAAAGTTGTTATTATGAGCAATTTTCTAATAATGAATTGAAATATGTAGAAAAAGTTGTTATAATGGGTTGTTTTCTAATAATAAACCAACTTGTACTAGGTTTGAAATTCATTAAGATGGATAACATAGCGGGACACGACTAACAGTAGCTTAAAATTAATATTTTTTTTCAAATGCTAAAAAAAAAAACAAAGAAAGAAAGATAACAGGTTAAACTATCTATGATATGTTTTATGTAATGTATTATTATTTGTATTTATTGTTCCTTTTTGTTGTGATCCTAAAATTTGTTTTCTCGTGTACAATATTGTGGTAATGAATAAATTATTTTTTGGGTAGCCTTACATTTTTTTTTGTCTAATGTTGTTATGAATGGGTAAATAATAGACTCGTGTGATATAAGTGTATTTGTGAGTGAACCAAAATTTATGCAAGAGAATATGAGTAAACCAAAAGGGAAATTTATGTGTTAGCTTTTATAACAATGAAAAGTAAAGGCGATGGAATGAGATAATTGATAAACACTTAGTTAACAATGACCTCATCGTACCAAAAAAAAACTTGTAGTACTCGAGTTAAAAAACACGTGAGCATTCAATTCTTAATAATCCAAAGATTATATATTCAAAACCAATCTCAAACTTTATATACTTATTGAAACCAATCTCAAACTTCATGATTATATTGAATTTAAATTTAAACTTTAGATACGTATTCGTGTACTGTTGGAATCTAAAGATAAATCAGAAAAAGGAAATACAATCAAATAAAGTGTTGTGTTACAAACATATAACTGTAAAACAAATAGTAAGTAATATCATAAGTCGCTTTGGCTGAGTGGTTAAGGCGTGTGCCTACTAAGTACATGGGGTTTCCCCGCGAGAGGTTTAATCTCTCAGGCTAACTAATGATTAGTAATAATTGTAATCAAAAGATATACTTTTTAAAAGGATTTATTCAATAAATCCTAAAAGTCAAATAACAAAAGAAATCGTGTGGGTTGTGTCCTTACCTTTTTTTTTTTCTTTTTTCTAGATTGTTGCTTTACCTATTCCAAAAAAAAAAAAGAAAAACAAACATGTTTCAATTTTCATACAATCTAAACAACAGTTGTATTGCCACATTTCCGTCCTAAATCAGGTAGGAATCCACTCTGGATATTCCACACTTAGGGTTCTCCACATTATTTATATGATTGCATCAAATCCAAATTCTTTAAACAAAAAAAAAAAAAAAAACAACAACAAAGAAGAAAAGGTTAAACTTTTTCTTCTTCCTCTTTTCTTCCAAACTTAAAGCCAAAATCTAAATTTGTGAAGTTTTTAAAAATAATGAGTAAGGCAGATATAGAATTCCCTCATCGAGTGGCCATTCCTCCTACAAAACCATTCTTGGAGTCGTTACGCTCAAACATCAAAGAAACTTTCTTCCCTGATGACCCTTTCAAACAATTAAAAAATCGACCTTTACGATCTCAAATTCTTCTTTGG
>JBBMEG010076531.1:0-12327 GCA_037832605.1 Cyclanthera cordifolia | reverse complement strand
AAGGGCCGACCCCGAGGGGGTCCTGGCCTTCCTTGGCCAACCAGCTGCAAGGGCCGACCCCGAGGGGGTCCTGGCCTCCCTTGGCGAACTCCTGAGAGAGTTTGGACTTGTTACTCCGGCCCCGGAGGGTCGGAGATGGACTTGGCCGACCCCTGGGGGTTGTGGCCCCCATTTAGGCGACTCCCGGGGGGTCGATAGTGGCGAGACCGACCCCCGAAGGGTCGGGAACGGACTTGGCCGACCCCTGGGGGGTTATGGCTTCCATTCGGCCGACCCCTAGTGGTCGGCAAAGGAGATGGCCGACCCCCGGGGGGTCGGCAAGGGAGAGGCCGACCCCCAGGGAGGCGGAAATGGTGTTGGCCGACCCCCGGGGGGTCGGCTTTGGTCCTTTTGTCCTTTGTTCGGGTCCCGACCTCTTCCGAGACTCTCGGGCCATATTTTACGCCACAACAATGTTATTTTTTGTTATAGATGTTTTTATTTTTCCGTTAAAGATTATAAGTTATTAGTTTTATTTAAATAATTAAACTTTTAAAAATTAGATTGCGTGTTAGTATAAATAAATATGTTTTTTAAAAAAACAAATGGAATTTGGCATGTGTGCTATATATATATATTTATCCACATTTGTACTTATCTAATTGGATATATATGCGGCTAAAACGGTACTCAAATTGATGAGTGATTCATCAATTAACCTTCTTTATTGTCTCATTCATATTAATAATATTGCTCTAATCGTACTTCAACATTATTCAATCATTTTCATGATATTATCTGACGTGACCTCAAGTATTTAATTTTCTCTAAAATGTTTGTTTTTATATTGCCTTCCTTAATGAATTTTTTTTTTTTTTAATTAATAATGGGTTGACTAATTAATTAAAAACTAAATTTGACTACAAATATTATGCTAATATGTTGCGACACGATCCTAATTTAATGATTTTGGTTGGAAGTTTGAATATTATTACATTCCATTATTAAATAATTAAATGGTCTAATGAATAGTTTATCAAATAACATATATGAGCATTGTATGATGAACTCTTAACTTAATTTTCAATTTTTATCAAATATATTTGTATATGTTCGAATTCTTGTTTGATTAAATTAAAAGTTTCATTTTTCAACTTTTATGTTTGTTTGGATAAGTTTCACAACACAATATTGAAATTATGTATAATAATAATAATAATAATAATATCTTCAATGTTGTGTCTATTAATGTTGGTCATTCCCCATAAAATATAGTTAAAATATAATGCCCTAGTTTAAGAGAAATACACGAATAAATCCAGTTTATATTCAAATAAGAGAAATTTGGAAGATGATAAACGCTTAGAGTTAAGAAATGTAAAAAAAAAAAAAAGAAAAAAAAAGATTTATACTGCATATATTTGGAGTAGTTCTAGGTTGGACGACCTACTTGAAAACTTATATTGGAAAAAAAAAACTAAGCTGGAAAAGTCATTTTTGTTGTTGTTATATTAGTTTCCATCTTTATTTACTTGCTTAATATTTGTCTCTAGAATATGAGGCTTATACATCAGTCCCAAGGTTATGCCTTAATTTTGCTACAAAATAAATAAGATAGATATGAAAAAACTAATATAAAATAAATAAATGCAAGGATTAAAATAAACATTCTAAAAGTTTTGAAACTAGAAATATAGGAAGCGAGCATAGTGTCACGGTCGCTCTCTTCGATTCGTGCGGCGTCATGATTTCACACTCGTCATGGCCAGTTTTAGAGGAGAACTCAAGCCCGAAACTCGGATTGCCAATACTTTGTGGCACGTCGGGTCGTTAAGCGAGGTTCTCAAGGTCTCGGCTATACTTCATCGAATATATAGCGGAATTATCTTGGGCATGCTTATATGCTCGAACATGCATCTGTTCGGCCCACGGGAATCCAACGTGAGATGTGGCGGGTCGCCTCTCAGATATATTTGGCAACCTATGTATCATGGGCAAGGGCGCAATGTCGGCACACTCGTGTTGTTCTACACTGCCCTCATATTTTCATTCCCGAAGGAAGTCGCTCAAGACACTCGTCTTGCAAGTGCTCGCCCACACCACGACACAACACGTGCATGAGGTAGCTCACTTAGGCCACATGGCATAGGGGTAGTGGAGAGCTGACATCATGCCTCCCCTATAGTACATTTTCGACCATTTTCAGTATTCCATCAATACATATCTTTTGGTGATGAATCATACGCCAGCGTGGAGAGTCCTCGAGAGTGTTCGATTGATACCAAACTTGGCGAGCTTACATCTTAGCTTCATACGAACTTAACTCCAGAGCCACTCGTCAAAACTCCATCTCGAGCCTTTAAATCGTTGGGATGGCTCGAGGCCCTATCGTGTGCCCACTAAGCCTTGACACTCAGACCTTGACACCATCGTGACTTGCTTCTTGATGCATCCAGCTGACACTATTGAACACTCTTCTTGGTGTGATGGATGATGTACCGTCCTCCTCGATCACATCATGGCTTGTCAGGACGGAGGTCGTCAGAGCATATGCTATGACTGTGACACATAGTTTAACTGACACTAATGATGCATTAGTATCTACTCGATATGTGATCCGAGTCTAAACCAACTATAATTCTAATATAAATACTATTTGCATGTTTTCTGGCGTAGCTGTTTCCCATGGGTAAAATAAAGATCATTTAAATAAAATAGGATAAAATATAAATTTGATCATTATATGGTCAAATCAAAACTACATATTTTGCTGACTACAACAATTTTTTGAATGTATTAGTGTCCACACAATAATAAAAATGTCATGTGGTTCATTTGGTTAGTAATTTTTAATAAATAAAATAACTTAAAATTGGTTATTTATATCTTAATTATGAGACGTGAGATAATTAATTGATTAGACAAAAAAAAAAAAAAAAATTTATAATTTACCATTTTTAATTTTATATCAACTAAATTTTAACATTTTCTAAATTATAAAGATTAAATTATCAATGTTAAAGTCGTGTCAATATATAGTTTACTCTCAAAAAATACATATTGGAATTATAACGACAATAATCTCATGGTCAGATGACAACTCTACCCGAATGACTTTGCTTTTGGTTTCACTCAAAAGGCCTCACATCAATGGAGATGGTTTCAACACTTATATACCCACGATCTTCCCCTATTCTAACTGATGTGGGGCACTTTGTTTGCATCCCCAACAAATTACGATAATTCGCAATGCTAACTTATACATGGCCCCTTTGATTGCAGTTAGTAAAGGTAGATGATTTTCGTCAAATGAGAAGGGTACGTGTAAGTTGAGGCTGTCCTCGGAGAGAGAGATCGAAGCTAAATACGGACGACTCTTGGAACTCTGTGCTCATGGAAGGTGGTGTGGGATGGATTGTTAGAGTTAACGATAACATTCCAAAGGTTTGGGGAGTAAAAGGGAGAATCAAGGCTTTGTCGGTCCATACTATATGGAAAACTTGGCTATTAGGGAGGGTTTCAAGCACATCTTGGAGTGTGGTTGTAACGACATCCCTCATATCTTGGTAGAATCTTATTCTTCATATGTTATTAATTTGATTATAGGTGTTTCCTAAGATATTTCTGAACTCAACTTTATTATTGCTGATATTAGGGGGATGATTCATTTGTTTAGTGATATTTCTTTCTCTTTTTGTTACAGAGCTTGCAATAACGCTGCGAACTTGCTTACAAAGCTCAATCCCGTTCAAGATTTATTAGGTAGTTCTGATGTTTGGGATGCTTCTTTATAGTATTTGGTTTTTATGAGGTGGGAAAACTTGCCCCTTCATCAAAACTTTATCTTTCTTTCCCTTTATAATGAAACTTTTCCAATGGAATGATGGCTGAATAATAATATAATTTGGTAATAAGAATTACAAAATAATTGACATATCACACTAACTCTTTAACAAAGCCAACTCATAAGTATATCACAAAATGACCTATTTATGGGCCTCACCCCACATACCCAATTAATTCCTTTCAATAAGGTTTTTTTTTTTTTTTTTTTTTTCTTCTAAATTTATTGGATTATTAAATTGGGAAGGTAATGATGATGGAAAAATAAAAGGTCATAAAGCAACTGGCATGCAAGGGAGCAGGGGAAGAAAACAGACAACACTAAATTCAATTCACTTTACTTTTCAATAAAATAAAGGGAATAATTCATGTACAAATAATAATAATAATAATAATAATTATTATTATTATTATTTGGAATAGATGTGATTTAAAGAAATTAGTTCAATGGAAAGCAAGAAAAAAAAAACAATAGAAGAAATGCAATTCTAAAATACAGAAAAATGCAATTAATAAAATATTTTAAAATGAAGTATTATAATTAAATTTCTCTAAAATAAATAGATTGAGTTGATTTCTTTTGTCATTTATTATTTAAATAAAATTCAAATTCTATTTGTTGCTTTTACGACAACTTTTGTCATTGGATTTTTAAAATACTTGTATTAGTCAATTTATTTTTATTATTATTATTTATTTTTCTAATTCCAATAGGACAGTTTTGACATCGGAAATTGAGTGCCTACCAGAACAAATATTATTGGACAATTGCTAAAATAAACATTAAAACTATTTTAAGTCCCATTTAAAATAAAAATATAACAATCCAAAGAAAAAAAAAAGCATACAAATATAAGTATATACTTTCGTGGAACATAACTTAACTAACACTAGTAATTTATTAGTATCGACTCGATCAGTCGTCAATATAATTTTAAGAAAAAAACATGTATTTTTTTATAATTTAGTCATACTTGTTCGGTTTAGTCACGAATTGGATTAGTGCAAATAATATATGCATAAATAATTTAATTTTTAATAAAACAAAAAAATAATTTTTTTTTTTTAAATTTAGTTAAATTTGGAAGTTGAATAAGTTGGATTTAAATATGTAAGGAAACCAAGATAACAAAAGTTGGTTGAAGATATGAATGTGTTTTGAGAAACAAGCCACTTGTCTATTTAAATATCTCCTTACCTATCATAAATGAATCTCCTATTATCTCACACCTAGTCAAACACACATAAATTATTGTTTCATTAGTTAATAATAGTTTAATATTCACTCTCATGATAGCCAAAAGAGCAGTAATTCAACGGTATCAGAGAACACCGAATGATCATGAAGTCACGAAGAGAGGAGAGGAATGAGAGAAAAAAAGAGAAAATTAAGAGATTCGAGGATATGAAATATTTGTTTGAGGTTGATGCTTTAGAGAAGAGAGGTTGATTTTTTTTTTTTTTTGAGATTTGTATTTAATAGAAAAAATGTTTCTTTTGGATAATATTTGTTATAAAGTTTGATTCGAGATTTGATGGAATGTTGGAGAAAAGTTAAGAAGAGATTAAAAAGAGTTTATGATGTACTATATATAACAAATAAGTAATTCAACTTTTTCCTCTTTCTCTCCTCTATATCCAAACACCCCCAAAGTTACTTGACCACGGCATCGAAAGTATTGAACTTACGAGCTAGGTCGATTGGTTAAAATTAAATTAATTTCGAAATGAATTTAATTATAGTTTTATCTCAACTTTTTTTTTCTAAGGCAATTTCATTTGATCAACCTTTAACCTTTATAACTCACTGTCTATTTAGACCTATGCGATATTTAGTAATAATTGGTGAAGGAATTTTACTAACTATTTATATTTTGATAACTAGACTTATAATATTTGAACTTCTTTAAAAAAAAACGAAAATTTAAAAAATTAGTTAAAAAATAACCACGACACGATCACTAAAAAAAAAAAAAATATATATATATATATATATATAATTATAGTATTAATGGATATTGCCATATACAATATATATAATACAATATTAAATCGTATTAGGTGCAAATATTTTAGAATTATTTTGTAAGAATAATTCATCATTTCATTAGCTTGTCTGTAACGCCCGGAATTAGGAGGGGTACATGAATGAACGAGTCCACTCCGAATGAGAGGGATCTTGGAGAATATAGTCTCGTGGTTAAAAAAGACTTAAGAGAATTGTTTGTACTTCTATACAAACAACGTGCACCTTCCTTTTCGGTGGCTCAATCGAAGAAACTTCATAATAGAGATTTTCTTAGGATGCATGTGAGTGAGGACAAAACATGCTAAAAAGGACCCGTGTTGCAAGGGACGTAGGAGAATACTGGGGCCCCAAAGAGATCCTGGACTACGAGCATTACATTGTCAATTTTAATTATTGCAGCATAATTTTATAGCTTGCCATATAATTATTTATTGTAGTTGGAGAATAGTACAATTTATATGGGAATTATTTTTATTATCATGTTCACCCTTTCCATTTATATACTTAAATTCATTGGTAGGGTTAAGAGTTGCATTTGTTTTGTATAGTTTGATGGGGAAGTATTTTGAATAATGTTGATAACTTTTGGAAGTTCTTAATAAAGATTTTGTTTTTAAGGAGGTATTAATTATTTTATTTTATTTTATTTTTCTTTTATTATTTGAGTGCATTTTGGCATTAAATTTGAACTTGAGCAAAAGAAGAAATGTCAGTGAGATTTATGTATACCATCTTTCACCATCATGCCTATAAAAATTAGTTTATAATATCAAAATGTTTCAATCAAACTATTCAATTTCATTATCAGTAAAGATTACGTTAAAAATCACATTTTTCTTATTACAATATATGAGTGCATGAATAGAAGAGAAGAGTTTGGGAAGTATGAAAGATTCAAAAATTTGTATGATATAAAGAGTTAAAGAGTAAAAATAGCAGAAAATTTTGTTTTCCATCAAAGGTTGACAATGGAAGTAGTAGAAAATTTTGTTTGATGTTAGGACAGAATTAGAGATGTCCACGGGGACGGGTTGGTGACGAGATGACTTTAATACCATCTCCATCTCTGCTATCCATCTTAATGTCATCCCGCGAAATTCACCGTAAAATTTTGCAGGGATTCCCACGGATAACGCATGTTAATCGTGTTTTCTTCAAGAAATTATTCTCCTTTTAATTCTTTTTCTTTTCTTTTTTTACGAACTTTCTCAATATTAATTCAATTTACTAAATTTTAGATATTTTTTAAATTGTTGAGATAAAAATATTAGTTGCAATTACATAGTTAATTATATAAAAAAAAATATGTGTCGAAATAAAAATTTATACAACTTTATACATATTAAATAATTAAATAAAACAAAAAATATATAATATAATAGGTAAACAAGGTTGGAACAAAGAATCGAGCTGATGGAGAATAAATTTCCCATCTCCATCGTATTAAGCTTGTAGAGAATTTTTTTTATTATCACTCACTCCTCATTCACCACTTAAACAGGATTCATCGCTCTCATTAGGACAAGTTTCCGCGGAGCCCAAATCCCGTGGGAAAAATGGAAATCTCTATGCAAAATATCAATTACTCTTCCTACCAAATTTTTTTTTTTTTTTTTTTCTCTTGTTTTAAGAAAACAACCTGTAATTTCAAATTTGAGTTACCCTCCAATATTGTTTTGTAGAACTAAAAAAATGAATTATGCGAGGAATGAAGACTTTTAATAGTTGTAATCTAACGAGCATCTCAGCAATCAACGTATATACTCAAAAATTATAAGGTCATGGATTCGAATCTTCTCATCCTCAATTATTGTAAAAAAACTAAAAATAAATAAGAAAAGGAGAGAGAGAGAATAGAATGAATGAACACTTTTAATAGTTTAAAGGGTTGTTAATACTAAATTTATATTTCAAAATATTTCTCTGTTTGTATGTAACATTGCCCTGGTTGAAATGTCAATTCAGTTAGGCCCAAGCCCACTTGTATTTAGAGTTGGGCCTTTCTTATTTAAAAGTTAGGGGGGAACAAACAAATTATAGGTAAATATGTTAGAGAGAGAAAAATAACCTTATGAAACGGAATATATATACACACCCTGGCCATTTAGGATCACAATTTCCTTAAAAAATAAAAAGGAATATATAATGATTTTCTTTTTCCATCTTACTCTTTAAATTTTTCGAATATTCGATTTTATTTCATGAACTTGAAGTTGGTTTTATTTTGGTCCTAAGCTTTCGAATGTCCGATTTTAATCTTTAAAATTCAAAAAAAAAAGGTCTAAAATTGATATTTCATATTAAAATCAACAATTTTTACTATCCTTTCTAATGTCCACCAATTTGCCTGACATTTAATAAAGAAATATTTACTTAGGAACATAAAAGTGGAAGGAAAATAAGGAATAATTAAGGAGAGAGAAATAAATAAGGGTTGGGGTGATTTTTTTTTTTTTTTTTTTAGTTATTTTATTGATTTTGACATAAAAGTTAACTTCTCTAAATAAGAAAGAGCAATTAAATCATCAAAATAATATTTTAACAAAAAAATGAAGGTTAAACTTCCTTGAGACTCAAGTTATAGCTGTGAGAAAACAATGAGGATAAAACTACATCAAACAGCAAACAGCAAACAGCAAACAGCAAACAGCATAGTAATAGCATAGTAATAGTATATCATGACATGCAATATTTGAAGTGGGTCATGATTGAAGAATAAGTCAAAAGTCAAAAGTCAAACTATCACATCTTTGACTTCAGAAAAAGGAAGATTTAGTTTAGCATGTTTGTTATGATATATTCTAAGAAGATACCAAAAGAAAAAAAGAAAAAGCAAGAGCTGTTGTTGTAACCCATTGCAGTAATGAAGAGAAAACACCCTCAAAGAAAAACAAAAGGCTATGTTTGGTTACGGCGAAAAGGGAAAGGAATACGTAAGGAAAGTAAGAATAAATTAGTGATTGAAAGAATAGAAACTCCGCGGGCCAAACGAAGGGAAGAGATCACTCCCTTCCCTTCTCATCACATCTCACCGCTCCAAACATACCCGAAGATTGTCTGGAAAATAACCTTTAAATCAAATGAGAATTAGAAAGAAGAACAAATGAACACAAGAGTAAATGCCTACATCTACTTAACCAAACAGATCCAATATATGAGAAACATTGATCACATCATAATCTTAAATCATAAATGCAGAAACTTCCCAAGTCGTTATCTTTGTAGCCATTCTAATGAAAACAAGCTTAAAATTCTTTACTATTTGAATATATAATGAAATGGTGTCCAATGCTTCTTTTACCTTCTTGCATCAGCATGCCATTGAAGCATAGCGCAAAGTCTGCCCCCACGGTCTCGAAGATGTTCCGATACCTGCATTCAAATGATCTACCGCTGCTTAATTGGATTTAGAATGAAAACGTAATGATGCAGAAACCTGCTGTGGGTTGTAGGAACCGACTTCAATTTGAACATCTTGCCGGGACAATAACAGCCAAACACCACCATTGTACCCATCCGGCTTTCGACAATACGAACTGTCATAAGCAAGTTCCTGAACAACCTGATCTGCATTTGCACCACTGATCTTGGTGCCAAAGATCAGCATAACAGATGGCTCGTGAAGTTGAATCAAATCTTTCAATGCTCGTGTTAGCTTAGCATTGTCTGTCCCAGGAAAATTCCAGCACAACATCTTCTTGGAACATGATGCAGGCTTTGAAATTGTCTCCAAATTATCCATGTCCTCATTTCCACTTCTCAAAGTAGGCACATAGTTGATAGCAAACTGGTTTTGGTTTGTCCTTGTGGTTGTTGCTGGCACTTCTGATAAACCAATTGCAAGGCTTGCGATTTTCGTTGGATCGATCGTGTAAACAGTAGGACAACTATCAATGGCAAGTCCTCCAGAGGGAGTGTTGATCATCTCTTTCTCCGTTGTCGATTGCTGAATTGCAGTAGAATAGAACTTGAGGCCAGCCTCCAAAGTAGAACACGGTTGCAGGGGAGGAGCAAAGCTTTTAACAGGCAATGATGATGGTTGTTGTCCATTGTTATGGATAGCAAGCATTGCAGAGCTACTAGACTGATCTTCAACAACACAAGGAGCTAAAAGCACAGATTGATTCAGATTGGTTTGATTTAACTCAGGAGCTTTCATGGTTATTGTTGAAGATTCTTTAGGCAAGTTGGGCAATGTGATTTCACATTTTCCCTTTAGCTTTGGGTAGTCATGATCCTTATTCAACACAAACAATGGCTCTTCTTCAAGAGCTGATGCTGGTGAAGATTCTGAGGGAATCGACCGCTTCTTCGAGCTCGAGCCAATCGGGGACAACGGACGAGCTCTGGGGTGATGGGAATCAAACTCAGTACTAACACAATCATGTTTGAGTTCATCAACACGTCTACAGACAGGGCACAACAAATCCAAACCCTCATACACAATATCCTGGTGGTTTCCGTCAATTAAGATATTCAAATCAAAGAGATTACATAAATTAATCCTAATACATATACGAGCAAACATACATTTCTGTCGTGTTTGAGTTACCGGATCGATCTTCCTAAGAGAGCCGCCGATGGATTTCGCAATTCGCTCGAAAATCTCCTTGTCGTAATACTCGATGCTGAGCTCCGGGAGACGAATCCAGACATCGATGAAAGGAATCAAGGCCTCGGAAGGCTTGAAATTAGGACTCCATGGAAATACATAGACGCAGAGGTGAGGAATCGACCAAGGACGTTCTTCTAGGGCTTTGCAGTAATCTGAAGCGTTGGAGAATTGGAGGACGAAAAATCCAAGCCCTAGGTCGAAAACGTCCAAATCACCGGCGAGACGAAGATTAGAGCGAAGACGAAGTGCGAGGTAGCGTGGATTGATCTTCTTGCCGACGACGGAAGCGATGAGGGAGAGGTGAAACTGTTGAGTGATTCGAGCAGTTTGAGAGGGAGTGAGGTTACAGACGGTGGGGGAAGAGGTTGAATGATGGAATTGAAAGTCCGATGAAGAAGGAAAGGCTGCGCCGGTGCGGCTGGGATGGGGATATTTGGATTGAACAGCCATGAAATGGGGATTGGATTGAATATTGCAGTGGAATATGATTGAAATGCTGTGAAAATGGAGAGAGCTTTATAGAGTAAAAATGGCTGAAATGTTCTTCCATTTTTTGACTTTCTGGAAGCCATAGAAGTTTCTGCAAGTCTTGTTGCATTTGCTATGGCATCTTAGCAATGGCGGCTGATCGTCTCTTTTTGCTTCTGATTATACACGTGGATTTCCTTTTTTTTTTTTCTTCTTTTAATTCTAATACCGAGATTTTTTTTTTTTTTTTTTTAATTTTGAAACGAACCGTCTAATATATAATTGTATAAACATTAATTTCAACTATGTAATTTGGTTATGAAATAAGCTTATAAATACACAAATAAAATAATATTCTAAACACAAATTTATCAATTACAAAAAGAAAAAAAGATGAGAAAAAAAAAATAAATAAATGAAGAGATGACATGAGATGAAAACAGTCTGAGGTGTTTGTTAAATTGTTTTAAAACGAGGATTTGGGTTTTAGCTAAATCTTAGTTTTGGATTTTTTTTTTTTGTTTTTATTGGAAGTTGTCTCGATTAAGGGGCAGACTGCCCCCAATGCAGCGTCACCTGGCGTAATGTGCAAATTTTTTTTTTTTTTTTACTTTTCATTTTCTCTCTTATTTATTCAAATATATTTACAAAAATAAATTATTTAAAAATATTCATAAATGTCACATCATATCATATCTCAAATACTTTTCATAACTCCTTCATAAACACTCTACTAAAACCTTCAAACAAACAAAAATTAATAACACCTCTTCTAACCATTCTACTAAAACCTTCAAACAAACGAACACTTACTAAACACTCAAAATAACTCCTCCATAAAATCTCTAACAAACACCCTCTCTAGGTCACACAAGATTTTGGACTCCAACACTTCATCTCATCTTATACCAAACACACATTTACAACGTAAGCCTTTAGAAGGTGTTTGGACGTTGAATTATAGAATGATGATTTTGAGTAATTAGAAATTATAGTTTTAGTAATAGCTAGTTTGAATAATAGTTTTTATAGTGAATAAAAAAAAATCTTTTGGATATGATTAAAAATAAGTAATTATTTTGATAAATTATAAATGAATGATCAGAAATTAAACGTTAGAAATTAATTACTATTTTAAATAATTTGAAAAAGTATCAATCTTAATGAATGGGCCTGTAAAATTAATGGCTAGTTTCTAGAATAATATTTGTTAATTATTTCTTTTTTAGCGTTTAATTTAAGGTCTATAAGAAAAGTGTGTAATAAGAGAAATAAAAATTTTCCAAAATAACCTAAAGCATTTTTTAAAATTAATTATTAAATTAAAAAATAATTTTCCATCAATTTCTAGATTTAGATTAACAATAGTCTTTCTATTATACAATTTCTTAAT
>JBBMEG010076438.1:0-12337 GCA_037832605.1 Cyclanthera cordifolia | reverse complement strand
ATACTGATAGTTGATATTGTATTACAATTACTGTATTATGCTATACCAAAACCAATGTTAAAAATATCAATTTAATACTCTGTTGTAAACCACTAACATGCTAACGATAATAATACCTAGATGATTATCATAATAATACATAGATTTGTATAAATACAATAGTAATACAATTCAGATTAACGTTATGATAAACAATACCAACTGAGAGTTGTGATAACTCTAGGAGAGGATATTATCAAAAGGAAAACACATCACTTATTGACGAAACAAAGAAAAAATAAAAACAGAAGAAGATTTTTTTTTTCTTTTTTTTTTTATACAATGCTGATTTCTTTACATATGTATAAATAGGGTATTACTAAAGGAAAGACAATTACCTACTGAGGAAACAAAGAAAACGCAATTGTAGTACGTGCATAAACATAGATTAAAAAAGAAACATAGATGAAGCAATTTTTTTTATAATACAATGTTGATTTTTGTACATATGTATAAATAGGATATTATTATACGAAAATGCACATTACCTATGACGAAAAATAATTGCAGTATGTCTAGAAAAGCAAATAAAGTCAGATTCTACAAGGTTACGAAGTCGGATTCAAAAAGAAACACATAGGAGGGAAGAAAGAAGATGGAGGTTGTGGTGAAAAGGAAATTAAAAAGAAATTTGTGCTTCATCTTGAAAAGGAAATTGTTTAACATACCTAAGGAAAAAATTCAGGTAAAAAAAATCAGCATTGAATAAAAATATAATAATAAAATATACCCCAACTTGTCAAATAGGAAAATCAAAAAATTCCATATTGAGTAATAAAGGGCAAAATGGTGATTCGAATATCATTTATTCATGTATAAAAAATCTATTTAAATATCCTTACAATTAAAATCAATTTGGGACGAAAATGTAATAATTATAGACGAATTGAATATCCATACTAAATACCCTAATTATAATCCAATTAATATGTCCAACAT
Source organism: Cyclanthera cordifolia (assembly GCA_037832605.1). Lineage (NCBI taxonomy): Eukaryota > Viridiplantae > Streptophyta > Magnoliopsida > Cucurbitales > Cucurbitaceae > Cyclanthera > Cyclanthera cordifolia. Next base: position 11,359 of record JBBMEG010076438.1, on the reverse strand, counting down.
TTAATTAATTTTTTCTTTAACAATTATCCAATAATTATTAACACAACTAATATGTCACTCTTAATAAATAATTATCTAATAATTATTTTATAATTAATTTATCCAATAAATTAATCATTCATCATTAATATTTATCTAATATATCAATAATTAAGTTTAACTATTAAACTTAGGCTTCTATTGATTATGTTCAACATATTAATCTATGAATTTGAACTCTTCAAATTCAATTTTTAATAAAATAGTGTGCTAAGGACCAGTGGACATACATGTTTAAAGCTACAACGACTCGGGATTCAATCCTTACTCGTTACCATCATGCTTATTCTACTAAAGGTTCTTGTCAATCTCTTTCGCACTATAAGACAAGTTACGTCAAGGGATATAATCGGTCATCATCCATGTGATTCTTCACGAGTTTATTTGTAATTCACAGCTGAGACAAGAAATATGTTCTACCAATGTGATTACATTTTTTTTTTCTCAAACTCTGATGATTTCTCTAATAAACAAGCTTTTTATAGTCTCATTATAAACCAGTGTCCTCTCAGGCTAATGAGAGGCGAGTACCCTTTGTTTAGTCATGAAATTAGTTCTTAAGGGAAACACTCTACATCTTTCTCAATAATAGGGAAGATGTGTGTTTCTACTTGTGACGTTGTGTTTCAAGTCACTTACTACGAAAATCTCCAACGTGGGATGTTTATTGACCAAGCGTTGTTTGGTTGGTCTCCAATGTGTGACGCTTTTTATAAAATAGGAGTTCAGAACCTACTAAGGATTAAAATCACATCGACACGCGGTTATCCTTGGTGAAGTAATTGATGCAAGTCTATAACGAAATTACTAGCCAATTGCAATACTTCTGATCTTATCTTAAGCAAAAAAAGCTATTTTTTTCATAAGCACCCTCAGTCATATGTATCTACATGAATAACCAAGATCCGGTCGTTTGCAACCATTACAAAGTGGATCGTACCAATAGTGTTATCAGTACTTAGGCGCTCTGCCTTAGTCCATATAATGTAGATGTTTTATGTTATTAACTTAAAACTTGATCCACTTGCATGTATGTCACACATACTTGTTCAAGTGTACATCCAAACAATCATGAACATATTGTCAATAATCCAATTAATGTGATAAAGCTGAATTATGTTTATATATTAAATGCATAATTAATTAAAATAATACTATTATTAATAACCAAAATTACAATAAATGTTTATTCTTTAAATACAAACAGCTAGTCGTATAGAACATAACCCCTAACAAATTATTCCCTTGGATTACTTGAAAGTCTCATTCAATCTTGAAGGCATGTCTCATCTACTGCATTGAGTACTTGATTGGAAGACTTATAAAAAAGGGAGATGAGTTTCTTTGAGATGAGATGTGCACATATTTCTCAATATGAGAAAGGACGACTATAATGAGGCTCATGGTCTCTATTTATAGATTTTAGATTACTTAGATACAAAGTAACCCTAATTTTTTTTACATTATCTAATAATGAAAATATATTTGGATATCCAAGAAAATCTTTACAATTATTTTATTCCATAAATATTCTCATTAAATATATCTTATATATTGATATATTTGTAATCTATCAATATTTATCCCACAAATATTATTTAATTAATATATCACATGTATTAATTAATTTACCATAATTAATATTTATTTAATAAATATTATTTCATTAATATTTAATTTAGTAAATTAAACTAAACTTCTTTTGATTAATATGTCCAACATAATTAATTAATTAGTTTGAACCATTCAAACTAAGATTCTAATTAAACAATGTACCAACAACTATGAGTTAGCTCAAGATCTGATGAACCTATAGGTAAAAGCTAAACAACATGTGATCCAATCCTTATTCGTCAACAACAGGCTTATTTCACTAAAGGACCATGTTGAACTTTTTCGCACTATAGAACAAGTTTGGGTCAACGGATATAATCGATCATCTACTAAATGATTCTTTCACGAGTTATAAATAATTCACAACTGGGTCAAAAGCCAGTTTTACTCATATAATTACATATTTCTCCTTAAGTATCACCACTTCCTCTAATGAATAAGATTTTCATGTTAACCATAAACCAAGATGCTCTCGGGCCAATGAGAGGAAGGTACCCTTTGTTTAAGTACCGAAATCAGTTATTAGGGAAACATTTTTTTTTACTTTCTCAATAATACAAAAGGAGTGAATTCATGTTGTGACATTGTGTTTCCAACTACTCACTACAATAATCCTCAACTTAGAAGGCATATTGACCCAGTGTTATTTTATTGGTCTTACTCATGCACATCAAATGACGCTTTCATAAATCATGAGTTCATAACTCACTCAAGATTAAAATTATACTATTATTGATCATTCTAGTGAAATATTGATATACGTCTATAATGAATTATTATATGGATCCAATATTTCTAGTCTGATCTTATGCAAAACTCTTTTGCATAGACACCACTGCTATTTTACTCCACATGAACAACTAGGATTAGGTTGTCTACAACCATTGCAAAGTGGGTCGTACCAACAATGTCATCAGGACCAGGCGTCTAGGCTTAGTATATATACTATAGACGAGTTTAGGTTATTCACTAGAAACTAGATCCACTTGTACATCCCACATACTTTTCCAAGTGTACATACTAATAACCATGAGCTTAACGACGTTAATCTAATTAACAAGTTATGGCTGGATGATGTTATACTAAATGCGCAATTAAGAAAAATTAACAACTCCTTATTAATAATAACTCAAAATAAAATAAATGTGTTCTTTAATCACAAAGTACTAGCTTTTTCAGGCTCAATCTCTAACAATCTGCCACTTGCACTAAAGCCCTAGTTAGATTTAATATGTTTGCCAAACATCAAGTTCATACTTGCTCTAGAGCCTAGAAGACGCCTCTTATAAACCTAAACTCTTTAGATGACCCTCAAACTCTTTAGTTGGGAGAGCCTTTATAAGAGGATCAACAATGTTATCAGCCATATTGATCTTGGTGTCAACAACCTTGCCTCTAACATTATCTCTCTAATAAGGTGATACTTCCTCTTTATATGCTTTCCTCTTTTATAACTTCTAGGTTCTCTGGAGTAAGTAATGTAACAACCCTTGGATTTCAAGTTTTAAGAAAAAGAAAAAGAAGTTCTGGCTCTAAAAGATTTAAGAATTTGATTATAAGACATGAGTTTCATAATTAAGGAATTGTTTAAGTTATTTTTGTTTTGAACCTTAACCAAACACCTTTCTTAACTAGTTTTCATAACCACTCTAACAAAACACCATGGTTTGATATTATTTGGAAAACACTTTGATTTGACCTAGCTTAAATTAATAATAAAAATAAAAATAAGGAAAAAGTCTCAATTTCTCTCTATTCCCTTCGTTTTTCATGCCACCACTGTTTACCCTCCCTCTCAAATGGAGATTTCAATTTTTCTTCGCATTTTTCTTCTGCCTAAGGCTTGGTTCGTCGATCGTTCCACTCAGCTACAAGTCCCTCGCAGTCTGGTTAGTTTTTCCCAACGTGTAGAACGTCATTCAACTACCCATCTCATCATTGATCCGTCGCGCATAGTACAGTTGAGGCGCGAATCAGATCAGTGGCGGCACTATTGTAGGCTCAATGTGTGCAGTTGTTTGTTACGGCCAACAGTTCAACTCGATCGCGTCGGCCGCTGCATGTTGTCTGTGCAACCTAGTCCGCCGCCCAACCATTACTTGGTCGTTTTTCGCTGGTAGTAGGGCCTTCTCGCCCTTTTGTGAGTTTTTCCCCTTCTTAATTTTGTTTAATGGTTTTTTCATAGGTTAAAAAGCCTATGAATCCCTTGAATGCATATAGTTTTCATGGTTGAACCTTGAGTTAGTTAGAACTTTTTTGCTGGACCTAGAAACTGTTGGTACCTTTTGTTGCTAAGATATGATGGTTGTCTCAAATTTCTTATTGTTGTTAGATTATTTGGTAATGAATTTTTTTGTGGGAAATTCTTGGTTTAATACGATTTACCTCACTATTTTAATTGAAGAATGTTTTGACTAAGCTTGGATTGTTGATAAACTAAGTCCTTTGTAGCATTGTGATCATCCTAGTGTGACATGGCTAAGTTTCCATGTGTGCATCCTTGACTAAGCCTTTCAAAGTGTCGACTACCATGTAAAGTGGTCATTCAAATCATTTAGTCTTTGATTAATTTCATTTAATCCTTAGTTATCAAAAAGTGAGTCTCTCTGGTTGTGTTTACCAAATTGAACAACTTTGGCCAGTCAATTCTATTGATCAAGCCCCTAGACTTGGAAACCCGTTTCTAAAGGTTTAGTCCTTTTTAAATAAATTTGAAGTTATGAGTCCATTTTCAATGGTCTTAGGTGCTTGTTCTAATCTATTTATTCGATAGGTTCATGTTCGTGTGTCGATCTTTGCTATTGATGAGTTTTAAGCTAAGGAGCTCAAATGTGGAATCAGCTAGGTAAGGAAAACCTTACCTCTTCTCGTAGTCTGTGGTATAATAGCATGTATGCATATTGATTGAAGTTGTTTGATAATGTGATGGCAATGTGTTTCCATGCTACCTAATATATGACCATGTTATGAGTTTACTTATATGTACCATTCTACTTTAAGTTGTTTAAATATGTTGGGTCGTGATGTTTCATAGGGAACTAGCCACTTTGAGTTGTTTATATATGTTGGATCGTGATGTTTCATAAGAAACTAGCCACTTTGAGTTGTTTATATATGTTGGGTCGTGATGTTCCATTGGAAACTAGACACTTTTAGTTATTTATATATGTTGGGCCGTGATGTTCCTATGGGAACTAGCCATAATGATTTATAAAGTTCTAATCGTTTCTAAAGGGACTAGTTTTCAATGTTCCATAGAGAACCAAAGATTTTAAAGTCTTCCCAGGTGGACCATGTGATTTTAGTACTCGCACTGGTGTTTAAGACATATATGACCTGAACACAGGTAGCGAAAGAGGGTCTGATCAGGTACCAGATGACGAGACGATATTCTCACTCGTAGTAGTGTCATGGACCGGGAGGCCATCCGGTTAGCCATACCTACCACCATTTTCCTGAATTTCCCTTGGTGCCATGTTTAAGAGTGAGGGTGTGGGCGATATCCCATCGTGTAGGGTGCTTGTAACTACCATCATGCAGCGAGTGTTTGAGGCCTGGGAGCCACTAGGTAGCTCAACTGATCACCGAGAGGCTCTCACACTAGCATAGGTTACCCTCTCGGGACTTGACGAGGGATATTTTCGGTCTTTGACATAGGTCATTGATCTCTATACGAGGTGTTGGCATTCCATGACTTGACACACCTGGAGATTTAGGTCAGTGTACCCTTTAAATGATGTTCATTATTGATTTCTTGCTTGTATTGTATTATGTGATACGCTCTTTTGACTGTATACATGTTCAAACTCGAGTTGAGGCCCCTTATTGAGTTTCGCGACTCATCATTTTCATTGTGAATTCTCTCCAAGTATATGTGGACGAAGCTGTTGTGTTGACTACAAGAAACATTGCACTAGAGATCTAGGAAAAATGCTAGCATGTTTTAAATTCCACATTTTCAATGATTATGACCTTTTAAGTATATTAAATGTTTTTAGGGTCTCATCTAATAACTGTTTTCAATAAATGCATTGATTTGTCCGTTAAAATCTATTTTATAAATGATTTGCATGCATTGGAGTTAAGTAAGGTGTTTGATTTTATTCTTTGAAAACTTGGGTCCTTACTAGTAACAATCTTGATGGTATCACAATACATTGTGATTGGCTTATCCATGCTCCGAATAAGATAGTTGCTGCTGTGGAGCTTCTGTCATGGTGAGCGAGTAACGATTATGACTCTCAGGGGTATGGGTGCAATTTGGGCAGTGTGGAGATGTCAAGAACCTCACAAGGAGCGGTAGACTAAAGCTAGCTATCCTCTTAATGCATATAAGAAAAATACAAGCAGAGGCTACAGTTTCTCCATCACTTCGCTTAATTAGGCAACAACAGGTCATTGTACGTTTAATAATTACAAAATACGCATAAACTTTAGAATACTTGCAAAAAAGCTTCATGATAAAAAAAATTATGAAAATACCTCTAGAAACCAAAATGACCAAAATTTGTAATATGATCTCAACATTTTTTTTTTTTTTTTGAGTTTATGACAAATTGGGAGCGGAAGACTCGAATCAATAACATATTGATTTTTGGGTATACACAATAACTACTCATTCTTACTGATAAACGTCAAATCAGTCCATTGAACAAAGGTTAGATATTTTATTGCATATGTTATAAACTGCTTTTTCTTTGTAAATCACATGTCTAATAAATTCTATTGGTTTTATAAAGTCTTGACATAGCCATATTATTAATGTTTAAGTACTATTTGGTCTTTTCATTTTATGATTTGTTTTATCTCAATTTCTAAATTTTTAAATGTCCAATTTTAGTTTGACTGTTTGTCATGTTTTAATCTAGCTCTAGTTTCTAATTTTGGTCTCTAAACTATTAATAAAGTCAAAGAATGATCTTTTAGTTAAATGAACTTTTTCTTAATTCTAAATTATTTTCTCTCTTCTATCTCTAAATCATTTCTCTATCATAAAGTTTAACAATCCTTTTTTTTTCTTTAATTCTCTCTCCCATCCATCTAATTATTTAATATATGCTTAAATATGATAAATCATATTGTTAAGATGACCATTTTCTACTTTGATTTATTAGTATTTATTGATAAGTCTATCATCGAAAATAGGGAGAAGGTTAAAATATCATTTTGGTCTCATATTTATCTCAATTTGGTCCTTAAATTTAAAAAAATTTAATTTTAGTTCTTGGATTTTCAAGTTTGTTTCATTTTGGTCCCTAAATATTAAATTTGTTTCATTTTTGTACCTGAACTTTCAAATATTCAATTTTAGTTTCTAAACTTTCAAAATAAATTAAATTTGATTGTTAGTTGAAATTTTTATCAAGTTTTACTTAGAGGTTAACCATATTTCTTAATAAATTTAAGAAATATGTTCACATTTTTTTATTTATATTAAAATTATTATTATGCTTGAACCAATTTTTAAAATATCAACATCAAATTTAATATAGGGACCAATTTTAACTTTTTTTTTTTAATTTATGAACTAAAATGATTTTTTTTTTGATAGTTCAAGATTAAAATTGAACATTTGAAAGTTCAGAGATAAAAATGGAACAAACCTAAAAGTTTAGATTAAACTTTTGAAAGTCTATTTTAACCAAAATAGAACTAGAAATCAAAATGATATTTTAACGTAGAAAGTAGGGTGATTTCGGTTGGGATTTTGTCGGTTTTGTGCCAAACCGATAACTTATTTTCCTCAAAAAAAATTTAAGAGTTAGAAAAAAGAATTTATTTTCTCAAAAAAAGAAAAAGAAAAAGAAAAAGAAAAAAGAATATATTTTTTATATTTAAACTCCATTCCCCCTCTTAAAAAAAGAGAGAAGAAAGAAAAATGATCCGTGTTGGAAACCTTCTTCATCCACTCTCCTCCCAAAAGCAATCGGCTTCCCTGACTTTGGTCTGGCGGAGAGAAAATGAAGGGGGAAGATCGTAACCTTTTTTCTCCATCCTATTCTGATTCTCTTTTATTTTGCTGATTCCTTCAATGCGTGCCCATCCACTTTTTCTAAAGGTGAATTCCGCTCCTCATCTTTGATTTTTGATTTTGATTTTGATTTCGATTTCGTTTTTCATCTTTCATTCGCTTCGGTTTCGGAATCTTACGCATTTCTTGATTTATGTTTCTTTTTCTCGTCGAATTGTCCTAGTAATTACTTTTCTCCGTTGCATTTTGTTGTAATTAATTTTGTGATTTTCCCTGTCGAATATTTGATCGACGATCGAATTTCATTTTGAGAAAAATGTATTGGCTCCACAATAATCGTTGTGTCTCTGTTGCAATGTGTGTTCATAATCTTCGGTTTTTATTATTTTGTGATACTTGGTATGTTTGATAGACCTTGCTGTAAATTGTTTTCCGAGTTATTGTTTTTCTTCTGCAGTTTTTGCTGGGAGTGGGCCTACGTTTTTTTTAAGAAGATTTAGACGTGGAAAAAGAAAATTGTTCAATTGGAAACAGTCGTCTGATCTGTAATCATCTTATAATCTCATGTGTGTGTTTTTTTTTAAACAATTGGAGAAATAAAAAATTAGCTTCATTGTATCCAAAATAATCACACCCGTCCTTAGGCCATACACCGGGAAACATCGAAGGAACAGAGACATGGCTCTAGATCCCATTCGAGACACATTTGTGACATTAATTTGTAAATATTTCACGTGTCTCCTTTCCTTTGATGTATCCGTTGCAGTGTTCTAGACAAATCACTGGTGCCCCATATTTAGAGGACTGTATACTCCAAGTTCTCGGGTCGACAAACAAAACAAAAAAGAATGATTAGGTAGGTTGGAGATGTTTTAAATGTTTGTCTTTTCAAAATATCGTCTTTACAGATGTTATAAAGATGTATAATATTTTTATAAGAACATCTGCATCTACGACCAATAGGTAACTCCTTTTATTGGATCTCACATGGAACTATGTTATCTTGGGTTTGAGGAGTGTTATTTCTTGAATTGTATATGATAGGGAGAAGGAAATTTTGTAAGATTTGTTTCTCTGCCCAATTAGTTTTTGTTTCATTGATGAACATTTATTTTGCAGATGTCCCATCTGTAGCATCTGAAACAATTCTTTTGTCAGGATGTGGAAGATGGCCTCGAATGCCATTGCTGGCATTCGATCTAAGAAAATCTCAGCTCAAGTTTTCTGCGAGTGCTCGGATGACGAGGTATGCTCGGAAGCTAGCAAGGGCGAAGGACTGGAATGTCCGATATGTTGGGAATGTTTTAACATTGTGGAGAATGTACCTTTTGTCCTATGGTGTGGTCATTCACTGTGCAAAAACTGTGTATTAGCCCTTCAAGGGTCTGTGTTGAAAGTAGCTTCTTGCCAAATCCGGATCCCGATCTTCATTTCGTGTCCTTGGTGTCATCAGCGATCGCTAAGGGTTGTGTACAAGGGGAGCCTGAAGTTTCCCACCAAGAACTTTTTTCTCCTTTGGATGGTGGAGAGCTTAAACGGTAACGAGGTAGTAAAACATGGCGATAATGAACCAGTTTTTTCGCTGGCTTCGGATGCAGATACTTCTGCGAGGCTTTCGGTTTTGCAGAGTCGTGCTAGTATCGATGGAATAGAGAGGCAGCGGTTGTTTTTGCGTAAACATTTGGACTGCCTCGTTCATTTGGTGTTTAAGTTTCTACTGGTTGTCATATTTGTTGTGATGGTAGTTTTTGTAATCCCTGCAAGTGCACTCATCTGTCTGCTCTACCTGCTAATCACTTTCCTTTTTGCATTGCCATCTTTCTTGATATTTTACCTTGCACTCTTTGCTTTGAAAAAGCTTATGAGTGATATAGCTACATGAAATGTCCCAACCATTTGATTTGGTGAAATTTCAAACAATCCCATCTTTTTCTTTTGGTTTTTTTTAAACCCTTTGACTTTCAAGTGGCAATTTGTACCTCTTTTTATTTTTTTATTTTTTATTTTTTATTTAATTTGAGGGGGGGAGGAGCTTATTGCTTAACTGATGCTTAATTAGGTGATATTTAATTGGATTGAGTTTGGTTGAGTTGTTTTTGAAGGTTAGTTATAGAAGTTCAAATTCTCACCTTTCACTTTTTGTTTATATTCTAAACATGGAATACAAAAACAAAAGTTATTTATTTTTCTTATTATTTGACTTATTGTATTGCTCTAAACGGGCAAAATATATTTGTAATAAGATAAATTGAATTGAATAAAGTATATAGAATATTTCTCATGTGTAACTTAGAGTCAGTTGATTTTTTTTCTTTATTTTTTAAATTAATATAAAGTATATGGCAACAAGTCAATATAAGTGTTGATCAAGAGGTGTCTCAATTCTCTCTACTCCCACTATTGTAAACTCAAAAAAAGAAAATTAATATAAAATATCTAGTTAAACTTTAAAAAGAAATGAAAAAAATATATACATATACATACCATATTCTATCATACAAGTCTTTTTCAAATATGCTTTAGTCAATGTTCAATGTCCTACTCAATCTTGTAAAACTCTCAATTAAACAATATCATAAAAAAAAGTTATTGATATGAAAATCAAGTAAGGGTTTTTTTTTACTGTAGAGAGAGTAATTACAAATCTGTTCAGGTGATTAAATGTTTGCAAAAGTAATTTCCTATTAAAATTTAATAAACTTGTTTTAGTGATAAAAGAAAAAAATACACACGGAAATTTAAATACAAAAATATAATAACTGGCTATTGAAGGACGCTGGCATTGTGCACGGGCTGAGCATGTCGCTGACACAGGAACAAGCAAGGTCAGATGCGCGCAAGGGTGCTGCTCGGCCAGCCAATGGACCTTTGGTTTGTGTCATGATCAAGGCACGATTAGGCGATCATGATCTAGACAGGCGAGATGGTGGCAGTACAGCTAGACGGGCGAAGCGACAAGGAGATGCACAACCGAGATGGTGGCATTGCAATCGGGTAAGGACGGCAGTGACGTGGTCAAGCGATGCTACGGATAAGAGTGGTGGCTCTATCACTTTTTTTTGGCTTCCTCTCTTTCGTTTTGAGTCGAATATTGAAAGGATGATAAGAAACCCCTAAGTCAGAGAAGGCTAACTTCCTCTATTTACCAACTGACCCCAAACTATCACAAAACAACCTTTAACTTTTGGTGAACTACCAAAATACACATAGAGTTACAAATGTAAATAAACTCAATCGAGTAGGAAAATGACTAAAAAATCATGCATGGATAGTTGTATCGAAAATATGAAGCATGACGAAACCAACAAGGTGCACCTTCCTTTTTTTGATGATTCATATAAGAAGAACTTCACACTCAAAGCATGTTTAACTTTGAACAATTTTAGGTTTGGTGACTTTCTAAGAGATTTTTTAAGATGCATGTGAGTGAGAACAAGATATATTGTTGGAAAAGACTAGTGTTGGTCTATGAGAATAGTTTTGGTAGGTAACGTGATCATGTCATATGAAATAAAGGGATTTTCGATGCCCTAAGAGGCCAAGTCAGAATTCTAAATCCTAGGCTTGGGGATTACAAAACGTTGCCTTCGATGTCTACGTCACAGGCTACGAGCGATTACAACGGCGAATCAATATCTTCTTCATCTATGGTACGTTTTCTCCAACAAAATTACCCTTCACTATAGTGATCCACAGAACAACCATGAATAAGGTGGTGCGATGACTGTGACAACG
>JBBMEG010076387.1:0-12340 GCA_037832605.1 Cyclanthera cordifolia | reverse complement strand
TATATATATAAAATTTTGTATATTCTCTCATTTATTTCATATCATATTTTATAAATATATCTTTTAATTTAATTTTTTTTATTTTAAATTAATCATTATTTTATAACTAATTTGGTATTTGAAAAACAAGTTTGATGGTAATTTAATAATTAACTTTAAATTTTAATTTAATAATCAATTTATGGTAATTTGTTAATCAATTTTGTAATTTAAATGAACCATTATAAGATTGAAGTCTTTATTTATTTGGTTGTTGCTACATAATAGTTAATTTTTTAAAACTTATTTTCCAAAAAAAAAAAAAGCATTCATTTTCTTTTAAACTTTTTCCTTCCAAATAATTTTATTCATTTTTTCCACTTTTTCATCTAAATTTGATTTGATTTGATTTGATTTTTGTTTTGTTTTGTTATTTTAGTATATATAATTTTCCTCTCTTTACTCTCATTCATTTATATTTTGAAAGTTTCAAATAAAAAATATTTTGTAATTTTTAATTAACTATAATTTCATAATGCAATTCACATTTTATAAATATATTTTGTAATGTTAAATTAATGTTAATTTCGTAATAAATTTGGTGTTTAAAAAATATGTTTTATAAATTAAATTTAAATGAAAGTAGTACGCATTTTTATTTCAATTATTAAATAAATTTTAAATATTTATTAATTTATATTATGAATATTGTTTTATTTTAATAAAAACCATGAATAAATAAATAAATGATATACTATATATTATAAAAAATGTCTACGACCTTAATAATAATTTGAAATTTTAAATAATAAAATAATTTTAAATAAATATTTTTTTTATTTAAATATATTCATATATGTCACATCATAAAAAAAAATCAACAAACACTTTTCACAACTCTTCCATAATCACTCTTTATTCAAACAAAATACTAATAATCATTATATCTAATGGCTCCACCAAAACCTTCAACCAAACTAGCTATTAACAATCACACAAAATTATCACTCTTTAAATTCTCAAACGAACACCCCCTAATATTTGGCTACCCAATAAAGAAAATGAATGACATGAGTAGTTTTTGAAAAAGTATTCGCAATAATTAAATTGATCTGCGAGACAAGGGAAGGAAAAATAAATAGAGATAAAAAAATATAATAAATGATGCGATAAAAGTGTTAACAATGGAAAGAGGCTCAATTCTTTTCCTTTCCAATCATTTTCACCATACAAAACATATCTTATATCTGTTTAAATTTTTATTAATCAAGTAAATGATTTTTTTAAATATATATTATAGATACTAATTTAAAAACAATGATAACTAATGAAAGATAAGCATGATAACTAATTGAAACATCATGAATCAATTTAAGATTATATTACAAGATACTTAGGAATAGTTAATGACAACAACTTCAATTTAGAATTCAAGCATGTCGAATGCTCGAGTCTTTAAGAGATACATACTAAATGAGGACTCTTTAGGAATTTCAACATTTGTCAAATTCTCCCTAATTTGATCCTATTAAGTTAGTTATGTCTCACTAATCCCTAATTTCATCATATTAAGTTAGTTATGTCTAATTAATTAATAATTTACCCAATTAATCATCTCTCATTAGGCGAATTATATAATGTACATGACAACTTTTGCACGTTAAACTTGAAAACATCGACTTTGACTTGTCATCAATATCGACCGGAAGGACACCGAGCCCTCTCTCACCGACTTGTGTCAAGTTGTCCTTCCTAACCTGCAATTACTACATTCTTCAACCAATCGTTGACCACTTGTATAAATATGAGGGATGTGTATTCCAAAAGATAAAGTAAACTCGAATCAACCCTTTTTTGCTATTGAAATGATTTGAACCTAACTTACTTAACAATGTAAAATTTAAATACCAAAATTCAATCCCTGCACAAATGGAGTAAGCATATATATATATATATATATATATATATATATATAAAAAGTAAATATCTAAACTAAATTTAAATAAAAAGAATAAAAATAAAAGAAATATCAATCAAAATGCTAAAATCTAATAAAGAAATGAGTCTCCATATATTAAAATAATTGGTTGCTCTAACAACGAGTATAACTAGTTTAGTTAATAATTTTATCTCAATATCTTTCATATTATTCACATATATATGTTGATTCGTAAGCACTAAAATTATATGACACCTCAATTACAATATTTATCGGGTCAATTTTTTTTTTTTACAATATTTATCATATAAAATAAAAGGCATATATGTCTAAATTCGAATAAAAATGTAAAATTTCTAACTATTTTTTTTTCTCTTTTATTTCAAAAATAGTATATATTCGTGATGCACACATAAAACTAAAAGCAAGCTGGTAGTTTAAGATCAGACTAGGTAAATGGTAGGACTGTTTTTTATGTTAGGGCGTTAATATTGTTTTACTTTACTTTATTTTATTTTTTTTTGAAATTGGGCGTTAATTAGTTGTTAAACATATTCGAGATAAGGAATTAGTTTGTCTGTTTTATTATAAGGAATTAGTTTGTCTGTTTTATTATAGATCATTAAATTATACCCATGCCTGTAAAGGTTGAGAACATAATTGGCTTTATATATAAGGCGAAGATTTTGGAGGGTAATAATCAATTCAATTAACAAAGGCAAAAAAGGCAAAAAAGAAAAAAATATGGGGATTGACCGAGGATTACAAGTTGGGGGTTTCGTGAAACAAGTATTGACAGGGCGTTGGTTCTCGGTATTTGCGTCGCTTTTGATGATGATGGGAATTGGAACAACTTACATATATGGAACATACTCAAAAGTGATAAAGACAAAGTTCAATTACACCCAAACCCAAATCAACACGTTGGGTTTTGCCAAGGATTTGGGTTCCAACTTGGGAATTTTCGCTGGGCTTCTGGCAGAGGTGGCTCCATCCTCTGTTATGTTCTTCATCTCTGCATTTCTTAACTTCTCAAGCTACTTCATGATTTGGCTGTCGATCACAGATAGAATTAAGAAGCCACAATTTTGGGAGATGTTCCTTTACATTTGCGCTGGCAATAACTCCTCCAATTTCGCCAATACTGCCATTATGGTTACCAACGTTAGAAATTTTCCTGACCGAAGAGGCGTTATTTTGGGGCTTCTCAAAGGGTTCGTTGGAATTGGTGGTGCTATTTTAACCCAATTTTATTTGGCGTTCTACGACCACAATGACCCTTCCGATCAAATTCTTCTGTTCTCTTGGCTTCCCTCTGTGTTGATACTTCTCCTTTTCACCTCGATTCGACCCATCAAAACTCGAAAGCACCCGGAAGAGCTGAAAGTATTCTACCACTTGCTTTACATCTCCATACTTCTCGCCCTGTTCATATTGTTCCTCACCATTGCACAAAAGCAAGCCTCTTTCTCTCATGCTGGCTACGTTAGTGGCGCCTGCGTCATCATTGTCATGCTATTTCTTCCCGTTCTCATCGCAATTAGGGAGGAATTCTTTCTCTTCAAACTCGACCAAAACCAAAACCAAAACCCTCATTCATCATCAGCTGTTGTTTCCGTTACTTTCGCCCAACAACAACAACTACAAAAAGAAGAAGCGGAAAATGGAGTAAATTATAATTTGAAGCCTTCAAGAGGGGACGATTTCACCATCTTACAAGCTTTATTGAGCAAGGATATGGCCTTGATTTGCTTGGCTATATTTGCTGGATGTGGGTCTTCCATTGCCGCAATTGATAATTTAGGCCAAATTGGGGAATCCCTGCAGTATCCGCACAAAGCCATTAGCATCTTCGTCTCTTGGGTATCTATCTTCAATTTCTTCGGTCGAGTTTGCTCCGGCTTCATCTCTGAAACCCTCATGGTTAGATACAAAATACCTCGCCCCCTCATATTGGCCTTTGCCTTTCTCATCACTTGTATAGGCCAGCTCTGCATTGCATATCCAACCCCGGGATCGGTCTATGCGGCTTCGTTGATAATCGGGTTCGGCTTCGGGTCACAAGTCCCGCTCCTGTTTGCCATAATCTCTGAGCTCTTTGGCCTTAAGCATTACTCCACCTTGTTCAATTGGTGCCAGCTAATGGTTCCGCTAGGATCTTACATACTAAACGTGGAAGTCGTTGGAAAGTTGTACGATTTGGAAGCTTCAAGTGAACACAACCTTAGCCTCACTTGCAATGGAGCTCATTGCTTTAGCACATCCTTCATAATTTTGGCTTCCTTCACATTCTTTGGAGCTCTCACTATGCTCGTATTGGCTTATAGGACCAAAGATTTTTATAGAGGTGATGTGTACAACAAGTATAAAGAGGATTTGTGGGTTCAACAATCCGAAATGGAGTTTTATCATTTGGATAAAAAGAAAAACGTCAACACCAACTACTAAACCAATCCTCACTCCATTTTTTTTTCTTCACATATCATTGTATAATTAGAGCCTTACATTTTTCTATATTATGTACCTTTATTCTTGTAATAATTTTTTATTTTTCATATATATTTTTTCATGTTTTGATTTTAATATGATTAATTATTTTAATTCAAAAACTTTCACATTTCCCATTTCCTTACTCAACTTTCAAAAAGCCTTAAGATTTATTTTTTATTTTTTTACTTAAAAAAATATTACCGCTTCTTCTATAAATGTAGAGATATCTTCCCATTTTTATTTTTTATCCTATTAAAACTATTAATATTACTTAACCAATTTTAATTAATATTTACCTAAAATATCCAATTTTAAGTTTATTTGAAAATATAAATAAGTAATTGGATGTTTGCAAGTTGAAGGGTAATATATAGAAAAATTTTCATAATTCATATAGCAAAATTGAACTTGAACTAGGGATTAAAGTGGAAAGAATGTAAGAGCTCTCAACCTAAACCCCCTATTCTCTCTCCCTCTCGTTCGTCTCTCCTTCTCGAGTGTCGTTGGAGTTCAGACAGAGCCAACGAGACGCGTTTTGGTGCTGTCAGAGCCTTGTTGTGGTCGCGCGTTCGCTGAAGCCGCGCTCGATGCTATTCGCGCCTCCTCTGCTTCTCGACGAGGGCTCGCTTTAGATCCTCAGTGGGTAGTCCCCTCTCTTTGTTATTTATAAATTGGGTTTCTTATAAATTTATAAATTTTTTTCTAATGTTGCTGATCTATAAATTGATTTTCTAATGTTGCTGATTTTTTTTTGAAACCCTTTGTACTGATTTATAAATTGATTTTCTTATAGATCTTTGGAAATCTAATCAATATGTATGAGATAATTTTTATTGGACTTGGGTATAAATGAACCTTCATCATTCGATTTTTAGACTTAAAATTATTAAATGAATTAACTTAAAGGTATTAATTAAAAAAAAAAACTTTATTTATAAGGTAGCTTTGTAACCATTTGCACCTATCCAAACACCCTTTCCTGGAAATGGTGTGCCTATATGGCTTCCCTAAGTCTATCCTTTTGAATCGAGACTAGATCTTCATCAACAAATTTTGGAGCAAATTATTTTGGCTACAAGGCACTCAGTTTAATTTCAATGCACGATATGCCACCTCCAAAACAATGGCAAATCGAAAGGATTAATAGGTGCATGAAAACTCATCTTTGTTGTTTTTGTAGAGATCAATCGAAGACGGGAGCAAATAGATAGTTGGATACCATGGGCAAAAGGCCACCCCATGTTGATCCATTATTGAAGCCAGTGAGTTACCAATGCAACACTCGAACAACAATTAAATGATCGTGACCTAGCATTGGAAGTAATTGAGCAACATTTGCAGATGGCTTAGAACCAAATGAAGAAATACGCCGACAAGAAAAAAAGGATTGGAGCAATCAACAGTCAAAAGAAAAAATGAGTCCTAAGTTTTTCGCCCTTCTGAAGTCCTACAAAAGATTGGAGCAATGTTGTACAAGCTGAAACTTCCTTGGAAAATGTTGATTGAATGGAAAGGGTTGTCGTGGTATGGAGCTACATATGAAAATATATCAATTTTTCATATTTGTGAGTGTCTGGGTTAGCTTACGCGCACCTCCACTACTCTCACGAGATAACCCACCTAATCTTACAACATTTATATTTCAAGGAAACCGGTAATAAATTAATTCCTAAGCAAGTGATCACATTATGGATCGAACCTATAATCTTTTGGTTTCTCAAGGTCCACTTACAACTAGGAAAACTAGGACCCCCAATGGTAAGGTTAGGGCTCACATACTCAACACATACGAAAGGAAGAAGAAGAAACACTGGGAAGATTAATTAGACAAATTTACTATACCTAGTAATTAGTATTGTCTATTGGATTCCGCGAGGCAGAATTATACTTGGGAAGTAGTTTTACAATTATAGTACGGAAGAATGAGTCTTTCCTTAGTTATTAGACTTTGGAAGTAGAAAATAACTAGTATAAATAATCCAAGAATGTTAGAAGAGGGAAGGCAAGTCATTAGGTGAAACCTTATATATTCCCAGTATAAAAATTCACAATAGAAGGCCTAACAAAAGAGCATACATATTCACAAGCAGGGGTTTGTGTTTAACGACCATCCGGAGGCTTTAATAATCGACGAGTTCATCATTTGACTTTTGAAACATTGCAAAAATAAGTACGAGAGAGATAGAAAAATAAACCAAAATATTTATAAGGATAGCCTAAATTACTTGCCAACACGAGGAAGTTGAGTCACATGGCTCCAACTTTCTTTCAAATACATCTCAGAAAAATGTTGAATTGTTCGCGATCTTTTTCTTTGCAGACCAAGAGGTCGAATATATCTTCTATCTGCTCTTGTGATGCCCAAAGCAGCCCTTGGATTGGGACACAAGGTGAAAAGTTTAGGTACCACTTATTTTGCCTGCAATTTTTGCAACACCAGGTCAGACTAATAGTTAAATTGAAAATGTTCAGCAAAAATGAAATCTACAAGACAGTGCAAAATCAAAAAACAAAGAGATGAAATTATCAATTCTATGTGAGTATCGAGTTGACATAGAAACCAACAAAAAAATAATTCTAGTGGCATTTTGTATCTAATAACCAAGAGGTTACCATTTGAAAGTTTCCGCCCTAATTGCTGTTGAATTAAAAAAGTGGGCACAAAAACAAGAAACAGACAAAAAGTTAAAGTAGCAATCACACTTCCCCAAGTTTTGGTTGTGATAATACATGGTGTTGGTTGAGTATATTTCCCCACCATTCATTATTTTTATTTTTATTTTTTATTTAAATGATTTTGCATAGTTAGTAAAAAAAAAAAAAAAGTTTTAGGTTTGATTATTGTTTTTATTTTTTGAAACAACCAATTTTTCATTGAGTAACGTAAACAATGGACAAATTTTTCATAGTTTCATTTGGTGTCATGAGAGAATGTGTCATGAGTAACTAGGAGCCGATAGATTCAATTTATGGCGGACACTTACCTATAAAATAATTTTATACGAATTTTCTTGGCATCGTAATGTAATAGAGTTAGGTGGTATGTCCTGTAAAAATAGGCGAAGTGCTCGCAAGCTTGCTCGAACATTTACGAATATTAAAAAAAAAAATACTCGCGTTATGAAGCTATGTTGGAACCATGTTATGCATTTGCATCAGTGATATTACATGCAATTGGATTGCCACATATCACTAAACTACTACTTTGAAAAGGTTGACATCTTGATTAAATTTACTCAAATTTATCAATTTAATTTTTTGTGTCAATTAATGATTTAACATAATTCAACATTTTTCTAGTTAATAAGGTCATAATTGACACTTTCAATGCCTTTGTTCAAAACACTTTCATCAATGGAACCAAACTTCCGATGCAGCTATAATGAGCATAATAATATCCATCATTGTTCATATGCACATGTTCTTTAGACTCTTGGATATATTTCGTGCTTGAAAGTAATTAACTATGATAATTCACTTATGATAAGGCTATAGGCCCTAACCTTCCTAACCTTTCAACAAGGGTTTAGGAGATAGAGGTAGTGGAGAGGAAATGAGGAAGAGCAAACTCTTGTTTATTTTTAATACATTATAACATCTCTCTAACTCTTTCTCAACCTCTATTCAATTTTATCAAACATCAAATCAAAATTTATATCAAATTTAATATAAAATAAATGCATTCTCTCGTAAAATATAAATTTCAATCTAACTTTATATTAAATTTAATAAAAAATAAGTATCTTCAGTGATAAAACATAAATTTTAATAATTTTGTTTAGAATATCTCCCCTCTATGACACAAATTTACAAATAAATAATTCATATATTCATTTTATTCAATTCCCTTTTCTTCCTTCCTTTCTTCTCCTCTCTTCCTATCAACTTCAAAATTCAATCACTTGGGATGTAAAATGTTCTTTATTTTTTGAAATAGGCCCGATATTTTATTATTTATTGAAAACCTTGATTACGCTACTTTGCTTTGGGATTTGCTCTTATGGAAGCTATTGCATTGTTTGGGCTTTTTAATTTATCTTATTTGTACGGACTTAAAAAGGTTTGGTTTTTTGCCGCTAGAGGCGAGAGCAAGATTATTTGGGACGAGAGTATGGTATTAGCAGGTTAGACTACTGACTATGCATTTTTTTAACCCGACAAACTGACACTAAATATAAAAAACCAAACCCTAACCAGCGTCGAATTTTCGAACGATTTAAAAAATCTCTCAATCCATCGACGATTTCAAAAATCTCTCAATCCATAGACGATTTCAAAAATCTCCCGCTTCCTATCTCTCCATCTTCAATTTTTTCTTTACCCTCAATCGACGAATTCAAAGTCCTCCCTCGACGAATTCAAAGTCCTCCATTGACGAGTTCTCCAATTTCATTTAGAAGATGGCATGGAGTGCGACGATGATCGGAGCCCTTCTCGGACTCGGCACACTGATGTATTCCAATGTTTAGGGTTTAGGGTTTATGGTACAATAAAATATAAAAAAATCTCAAGATCTAAAATTATATTTTTGAACTATAATTAATTATAAATTATAATTCATTTAGATGGTAAATAATTTTGTATTTATTATTAATTATTGTTATTTATAGCGGTTCAATTTTATTTTTTTGCAACAAATTTTACGTAAACTCATCTATGTGTCTTGCTCAAATGTTAATTTTCAGATGATTTATTGTCAATATTTTGACGCAACACCTGATAAACATGTTATAAAACTAAAGTTACTCGCATTGAATGACACCTCTAATCTAATCTTCCAAGTTGTCTCCCTTGCTAACACCGAGGGCCTTGTGAGAGGCTATTAGAGAAAAATCAAGTTGTGATTATTTTGTTAGAGGTTTGACAAAAGAGAGGAGAAGAGATATCAATCGATCGAGAGTGTTCTCAATATGATAATAGAGAGCAGCTTCTATTTATAGGGTTGGTTTGAAATTCAAAGAATGATATCTTTTAGTATCTTATATTAAAATATATTGGAGAGTAATATTAAAATATTCATTGTCTCCTCTTCATTCCTTATCAGACATTTTCGAAAATCACACTCTTCCTAGGGGACGATATTTCCTTCCCCGTTTATGAGGATGAAATTTTGAATTTTTCTATATATCTCATATATTGAATCAATTCTTTTAATTGATATTTATCCAATAAATGCAAATTTTTTAATATATGCAATATATTGTTTTTTTTCAATAAATGTCAAATTAATATTTTCAATACATTAATTGTAATGACTCACTTTCTAGAATAATCTAATCGGGTATTATGAGTGCATGGATTTCAAATATTATAAATGAAAATAGTTTAAAACATGCAAACACAAGTGAAATTAGGAAAACAGAGGAAATAGTTTAAAAACACTAGTTCAAATCAATACAAGATATGTGATCCTAAGAGTTAATTAAATTTATCAAAAACTAGAGTAATTACTTTAAGTTTAATAACACCATGATTAGAAAATTGAAAAATTCAATAATTTCAAATTGAATTCTTTTTTTTTTTTTTTTGCATTGAAATCTCCGCTCTTTTTTGGTGGTCATATTAGTTTTTTTTATGCCTTCACAACATGTTGGTTCGACTCCTATGATGTATTATTATAATTTGCTATGAAAAAAAAAAAGAAAAAAAAAACTTGATCATTCAACCATGAACTTGTGAAAGTGGTTAATAATACACGAAAATAACTTCATTTTTCACATAAAATACTTTAATTTTTATTGTCATTCAAAAAAAAAATTTATCATATAAATAGTTATATTAACAAAAAGCTAGACTTATTATTTCAAATTTTAGAAAATATTAATTTTTGAAAAACCTAAATTGGTTGGTCTAACTATCGAGTAGATTGAGATGTCAGCTGGGAGGTGCAGGGTCGGGGAATGGCTTTCTTGTCCCCATCTTTGCCACCAAAATCAATGCCCGTCCCCACGAAATTCACCCTTTATTTTTGCAAGGATCAGGGCGGGGATCCGGTTCACCACGAGGAATGTTTTCCTGTTTAATTTAATTTCTCATTTTTAAATCTTAATTTGTATGAATACTTTTTTAATAATACTTTCAATAATTTAAATTTTGATGAAATATATATATATATATATATATATATATATTAATTTTCAATTATATGTTCAATTATTAAATAGAATATATATTTATACAAAAACCAAATGGTAACTAAAGATTAAATTGGTAAAAAAGAGAAGAAATTATTTTTTTTAAAATAAAATGAAAACGGGGACGTGGATCGGGGAATTTTCTTTCTCCACCCACTCCCACATTTCTCGCATAAAAGGGGATTCACCTCCCTGAACGGGGCAGGTCCCCACGGAGCCCAAGTCCTACAGGGAAAATGGACATCTCTACTCCCAATATGTCCTAATACAATTTGCTACGAAAAAAAAAATGCACCATTCGACCACAAATCCATGAACGTGGTGTATAACATTAGCTCTCCCTAAAAAGGAGGCGATCTAGCCGCACCTTCCAGTACGGCTACCTTGTTACGACTTCACTCCAATCACTAGTTCGGTATCCTTGTAAAAGCCCAACTCCGCTCATATAGGCCTCTACCCTAGATGCATGAGTAAAAACGACCTTTAAACTAGGGGCATGCCCAATAAATGCTTGATTAAATGAAAGCTTTAAATAGTTAAATAAATTCAATGAAAAAAGCGCACCCAGTTCTTAAAGTGTAAGAAAGAAAGATAGTTAAATAACCAGACACGTCTCTAAAATCGTAATCAATGCAAATGAATAAATAACAGAAATGAAAGATTGACACAACATCCCTTGGTTCCTATAGCTTTAGATCAACCATCTTGATAAAGCCCCTGTGTACCTGTGGTACCCACAAAGAACAGGGTGAGTTGTTAACTCAGTAAGGAACCCTAACTAGAGAGAGATCAATATAAGCATGAATATGATAAGTGGAAACAATGCATGATAATAGATGATGAATTTAATGTGTGGTAGTGTCGGGGCAACCCTAAGTAACGCTACGCCTACCTCGGTTTTCATGAGTAGTAGTGTTGGGGCAACTCTAAATAGGACCATGCCAACTCGGGTCTTTATGAGTTGTGGTACCGAGGTAATCCTAAATAGGACTATGCCAACCCAAGTCTAATGATTATAGCTTGGGCATCGTTGATTTTAGGATATGCATACCAGGTCTTATTGTAAATTAATGAATGTGGGCGTTCATAGAATGTATAATCATGATGTTAATGGGTGCACCGTGCTAATCAACATAATAACATGTGCAACATATATAACATTAACCTAACATGAATCTCTAGTACAGTTCGCCAAAATATACTCATCATGACATAATCATTCAAACCAACAAAACAAGTATCAATCATTGAATACAGTTGAGAACATGAATTTATTGCACCCTAATTACCCTAGACATGCTTATAATTACCCACAGGATCTCAAGTTAAGGATATGTTCCCCTTACCTTGACCGATATCTCATAAGTTTGCTTACAATTACTCCAGCCACGACTCCTAGAAGACGATTCTCCAACAAAAGCTGGCCAAAACATTGTTAAGGAGTCAAAATTAGCACATAAGACCATCAAAATTTGGAGTCAGAATGTCAAAAATATAACAAGGGACCTAACTCCAAAAATTGGGTTCTCGGGATCCGAGTTTCGGTCTACTCAATTGATCGATCAAGCTGGTCAAAAAGGGTATTTTGTTTTCAAACAATAAAGCTTAAGCACCAATTTGCAGGGTTAAAAGTCACAGGTCCAAAATAGTAGTTTACAAAAGCTTGCTCCCATTTTTACCTAATGAACTTGGTTAACAAAGCAAGAGGCACCCATTAGAGTGGGTTTGACTTAGTCCAACAGAATCAACTACACAAGGTAACCTTCTAAAAGTGGGATTTTTTCGACCTTCCTTACAC
>JBBMEG010076376.1:0-12342 GCA_037832605.1 Cyclanthera cordifolia | reverse complement strand
ATCAATCTTGAATATACATGTATGATCTAGAATCTTCTTTGAACATCTAGAATAAAGGGGAATTATCTAGACTTCTCTAATATTATTTAACATTACTATGGATTCAACTTTGTCTACGAACAAATGAACCTCTAATGGTGATTAAAGAGTCAGCTGGTCTAGAGTTCTACCAAGTGTGTGACTCGATATGAAGAAGGAGGATCCAATTTCTGTTATTGATGGAGCAATTTGGGTGGATTCCCTAAATTGGACCCCGGTATGGACAAATCGAGTTGGGCTAACTTGAATGGTTCAGTTGATTTGGGTGGTTCATCTCTCATTTCTAGTTCGACCGCTAATCAAGCTTATTCTCAAGAGCTCGTCCCTGTGTTTTGTGTTCACTTGAGATGTTTTTGTGCTACTGCTTTGTATACATTTTTTAACGTTTGGTTTAGTAGTTTTAGTGCTTTTGTCGTGGCTTTCGATTTTTGTTTGTACGTGTGCGTCTTTTGCGTGAACTCGTAGATAAAGGGATATGCAGATGTTTAAGCTGTTGGTCTCTCTAGGGAGTGAGTAGTATCCTAATGAGACCGAGTGTTCTTTAGTTTACCTCCCAAAGCATTTCAAAAGTCGACCAAGGTTGAGTTGATAATGTGTAATACTCTCATTTGTATGGATTTTAAAAAGTTTCTTATTATGAAGGTTGGGGTTTGTATTAACGCTTTTCTATCTTATTATCTCTCTATTTTGTGTTAATGATTTTATACATCAAGACGAGTTTTTTTTATTGTAATCATTACTTTTAAATACTCAAAAGTAACTTATAATTCTAAATACTAATTTTAAATAATCTTGAAAACTACTACAAATAAGTTTTGGACGGTAATCATTACCTCTAAATACTCACAATAAATTTTCATTATAAATAATAAATTTTCATTTTAAATAATATAGAAATTAATCCACACAAGATTTTAACAACAATCATTCTTAATCATTACTTATAAATACTGAAAATAATTCCTTATTCTAAATACTACCTTTTGTGGATTGGAATTAGCTAACTTTTATATATATATATATATATATATATTTTTTTTTTTTTGAATCCCAAAAAAATTGTTTACTATTCTAAATAACATTTTGATGTTGGGTATAACATTTCAATAGTTTGTGATTCATAATTATTTGTGAATGAAATATCTCATAACGTAACAAGTATGAGATAAGTAATTCGTTAAAAGAAAAAAAAAACACACATTTCACACAATAGAATTACATCTATCTACTTAATTCGTCTACAATTACGAATAACACGAATTATTTTTTATCAAACCACATGTACTACATTTTATTTTTTAAAATCTAAACCCAAAATTCTATAATTCTCAAATTTATATACTAAATTTCATATTTGAAAAAAAACATAGAGATTGAATCTAGCTTTTTTTTTTATTTATAAAGACTAGACTCTAAAATTTTCTATTAAAACTATACAAATTAAATTTATAGTTATAAAAAGTATTGGTAGGACGTTACTTTCATTGTTTGGTAGTAATAGATAATTTGATTCTTATTTATTTGATAGTTTTTTTTTTTTGAATGATTAATATTATTTTTTTTATTTTTGAGAAATTGTGGATTTGGTTTAAAATGGAAGAAAACCGATCGAATATCAACCGTGGATATGACAATGAAATGAATAGTTTATCTCTATTTCTCCCAAACGCGTCTCTGTACTTTGACTGTTTTAGAAGGGACCCTCAAATTCGCTGGCTTCAAAAGTTACCCCTTGTCACTCTTTAATGGGGGACCGCCCCCCTTTCCTCCTCTCACAACCCTTTTCCCATCCTCCATTTCAGCCACACCCCATCTTGATTCTTCTTCTTGTTCTTCATTTGATTCAATCGATTAGCCTTCAAAACCCACTTAGATCTCCCTCTGTTTAATCTCTCCACATCGACCCTTTCCTCAGATCTCCCTACTTTTGTTGTTTTTGTTCTTTTTCTTCTCGATTTTACTTCAATTTCTTCCCCTGACCCCCTTTTTTGTTTGTTTCCTTCCTCTTTTGGTTTAGCTTTTTTTGACTGATTCTGCTGATTGTGGGTTTATTGGGGTTTTCTTTTCTGGATATAATTCGTTTGTGGGTTTTCTTTGTTGGATGTGATTTGGTAGATTTTGGTTAGGTTTCTTCTGATCAATCCTTGTTGGAAGTGGGTTTGGGTTTGGTTACTGTTTTGTTTCGTAAACCTCTTTGATCTGTTTAACTTCTGATTTTTTGTTTGTTAATTGTTTGAGAGTAGTGATTTTCTTGGGTTTCTGCTAGGGATTAGAAGCAGTAAGGGGGGTTTTGGGAAATTTCCCCTAGACCCCTTTATGATTAGAGGAGGAGGAATAAAGAATGAGACGTGAGTCTGGTTTGTATGGTAATGTTTTATTAATACATTATCAAAGTTGTGTTTGACTGAGGAAGAGAATAGATACATAAAATTAGGGAGGGGGGGGAAAAGCATAAACTTCTGCAGTTAGGGAATTGTGGGTTTGCATTGAATCACTTGTGGAGGGTGATTTTTCTTTTAGATGTGGAGGATTCTTTGGATGAGATGAGGGATGTTCTCGGAGTTGATGAACTTCTTGAGGGCTTGTTTTCGGCCGAGCTCGGATCGGTATCTGGTGGGGGATATCAAGGGGCGGCAGGATGGGCTGCTGTGGTACAAAGACAGTGGACATCACTTAAATGGTGAATTCTCTATGTCTGTGGTTCAGGCCAACAATTTGCTTGAAGATCAGAGCCAGATTGAGTCTGGTAGTTTGAGCTCGGATGAGTCTGGTCCGAAAGGGACATTTGTTGGAGTTTATGATGGCCATGGTGGCCCCGAAACATCTCGGTACATCTGTGATCATCTCTTCCAGCATCTTAAGAGTGAGACATCTACTTTCTGCTAGCATTCATTCTAAACTCAGAATTTTCTAATTGCATCTATATGTTTTTTGTTCGTTCTTATTTGATCATGGAGAGATGGGAAAGAAACTAGTTCGTGTACATTTAGGTATATTTTCTGATTTTTTAGTGAAAAAATTCACTAATTTCCTTATTATATATCTATATACTGTTTTCTTTACTCTTGAAGTATTTGCTTGAAATACGCTTTTGTCCATGAGTTTGAAGGTATTGCAAACATCAATGCTTTTTAAACTGTTCCTTGATTTAAAAGAGCAACTTGGAATAATCTAATACTAATTCAGATAAAAGTTGACTCACAATTGGAAGATTCAGTTCACTTGGGGTTGTTGGGTTACTTGGATGGTATAATAGTCACTTCATATGTTATTTTAGGAATGTTTATTTGAAATATTTTTCTGGACATATTTTAAGGATTTGTTGATATGTTTCATATAGGATTTACTTCAGAGCAAAATTCAATGTCTGCGGAAGTAATACGAAAGGCGTTTCAAGCAACAGAAGAGGGATTTCTTTCTATAGTCCGAAGACAATGGTCGACAAATCCACAAATTGCAGCTGTAGGTTCATGCTGTCTAGTTGGTGTAATCTGTAATGGGACTCTGTACATTGCAAATCTAGGCGATTCTCGTGCTGTTTTGGGTAGAGTAGTTAAGGCAACTGGGGAGGTTCTAGCCATTCAGCTATCGACAGAACACAATGTTTCTAACGAATCTGTGAGGCAAGAGCTGCAATCATTGCACCCTGAAGACTCACAAGTTGTGGTTTTAAAGCATAATGTCTGGCGAGTAAAGGGCATAATACAGGTTAGTACTTAGCAAACGCTGGTCTTTTCTCTAATCTGTTGTTATTAATTGATTTATTGGCTTTGTGACTGCTTTCGAGGCTCTTGCATCCATCCGAAGGATCGGCCCTGAAAACTAGAGATTTTACTGATTAGTGGGAACAATTGAGCTCACTCATGAGTTTTGAACTTGGGACAAGTTTCTATCGTGCTCAATTATCATGCAATCTAAAAGTTAACTGGGTCTAGACTTTAGATTTGATAGTCATTTGTATTGAAGGATATCAGGCACTATCTTCTCCATTTTTAGTCAGTTATGGGAGAAAATAGCTATGACCCCTCCTTTCATTTTGGAAAATTAGAATGTTAAAAGACATGTCTTTTCTTCTCTTCTTTATTTTTCTGTTGTATTTAGGACGATTGAATACCTTCAAAGAAATGAATGTGGTCATTTTTTTCATTGAACGCAAACGCTAGTATCGTAAAGCATATCTATTTATCATTGCTTTGCATAATTTTTGGCCACATATCTGGAGGACTTTCTTTCTTATCCCAGTTATGAGATAAATTCATTATGAGATTTTAATTTTAATAGGCTTTACTTGTACAGATTTCCAGATCTATAGGCGATGTGTACTTGAAAAGGGCGGAGTTCAATAGAGAACCTCTATATACAAAGTTCCGAGTTCGGGAACCCTTTAAAAAATCAATTTTGAGTTCTGAACCAGCCATTTCTGAGATTCAGTTGAAGCCAGATGATCAATTTATTATATTTGCATCAGATGGGTTGTGGGAGCACCTTACCAATCAGGAAGCAGTTGATATAGTTCTTAAGCATTCTCAAAGTGTGAGATTTCAATCTAACCTTTTTACTGTTTCATCACCTTTTCCATTAAACAATGCATGCATATTTTTCCTTAATGTTCATACAGAGAATTACAGTTCAACCATGCTTTAATAACCTTTTGGTTTTTAAATCGATTCACTTTCTCTTCCTTTTCACTTAAGTCGCCTTTCCTGATCTGCCCATTGTGGTTTGAACTTCGAAGGGATGTTGCATTAAGGATCTTGGATCATGGATGTGATTAAGTTTATTTTCCACATTAATGGCTACGCTGAATGAGTTTTTTTTTTTTTTTTGAAAATTAGGAAATTGAAGCTTCGCTCTACTATACCTAGAGTAATTACGCCTGTCCCTAGGCCACACCCGCCCTTTGTTGAATGAATTTCATATTTATTGCTGATGGTGATTGGTGGCTACCTACTAGGAAATAATTTCATATTTCCTTGACAACTTAATCCAAATGTTAGGATCATGTGGTCGTTTCCGTGAGAATAGTCAAGGTACGCGTAAGTGATTCAAACACTAGCGTATTTAAAAAAAGAAACATATGTGTAGACTGCTTTTAAGATTAACATGTATTGCCCATAGATTTTCACCTGTTAGTACAATGGTTGATTCTAAGGACTTATCTTTTATGTCATTATGGTAGATGAACTATATTGGTTTCTTAGCCTTAAAAATCTATAGTACTTTTAAGCTTGCCATTTCCTCTAGAAATCTCTCTTGCCAATATCAGATGATTGTCAAATGAAAGGGCTTTTATATAGAGGCAAATTGGAGAAGATATAAAATTGCTTTGTGATATAAGCCATGGATGGATTTTCCTTAACCCAATTCTTCACTCTCCTTCCAATTTTGCCAAATTGTTTCTAAAATTTCAAGACTTTTCCTTTTTGGCTTCTCATACTTTTGCTGAATAAAACAATAGTCAATACACCACTCTGACTATTCTTTTCTCATCATGTAATTGCATATGGACCATTTTAGAAGTAACAGGAGAGGAACGCCAAGAGGCTGTTTGTTTGAGTGTTTTAAACACCTCATTCAAAAGAGTTATTACTACAATTTCTTTTTTTTAAAACTATTCAAAATATTTCCTCATATCTAATCACTCCACAATTATTCATCCAAGCACCTCGAGTTGTTTTTTCACAAATGCTACTTTTTCAGGGAAGTGCAAGAAGACTGGTCAAAGCTGCGCTTCAGATAGCTGCAAAGAAGAGAGAAATGAGGTACTCAGACTTAAAGAAGATTGAACGTGGTGTCCGTCGCCATTTCCATGACGACATCACCGTGGTGGTTGTGTTTCTCAATACAAATCTGCTCCTCCGAGCCAGCTCCACAAGGAGCTCGAGTGTCTCACTACGAGGGGGTGGAGTCAACCGGCTTCCCAACTCTTTAGCGCCAGTCACTACACCCATGTAGAACCTGGAAATCCCTGATTGAAAGGCATTGGTATGAATTAATTACTGCTGTATTTTTTCCCCTTTATGTGAATAGAAAAGCTTCTGGTAGAGAGAAAGAGTTGCAGGCCCATCAACTCAATGATTCTAGATTCAAAGCTCTCAACTGAATATTTTCTTGTAAAGGAAGTGAACTTAAGAAGGGTGGTAGAATCAGGACAATTATAGTGGGTTAAATCTTAGTAATGTAAAACATTTTATGTAAATCTGCCTAGTTCCCCACCTCCTTTCCTATATTTTTCAGGTCTGTAAGTTCTATGCTCACTCTGTCTTGAAACTTTTGCCCTCTTCCACTTGGAGAAAATGCAATGGAACTTTTGTAACTAACCTCAAT
Source organism: Cyclanthera cordifolia (assembly GCA_037832605.1). Classification (NCBI taxonomy): domain Eukaryota; kingdom Viridiplantae; phylum Streptophyta; class Magnoliopsida; order Cucurbitales; family Cucurbitaceae; genus Cyclanthera; species Cyclanthera cordifolia. Next base: position 5,976 of record JBBMEG010076376.1, on the reverse strand, counting down.
TTGAAAGACCCTAGTTTTGAAACATTGTCATGTAAATTCACATTAGGGTTTCTTAACAGGAAACCCATACTAGTCCCATTGTGTTAAAAAATCTGGGTACGGCGACAATTTTCTCCATTGATATAAGGTCTTTAGGGTGATGACAAAAACGAAGTCATAAAGACTTTTGTCTAAAGTAGACAATATCATATCAACGTAGAGATTTGTGGATGATCGTTGTCTTATCATCAAGAAGCAGCCACGTAGATTGAGACTTGAGGATTTTCAAGGCATACTTCTGTTGAGGTCTCAGGTTTGAATCCAGTGAGCGAATTCAATGTAAAATTTCTTGTTATCTCTCGAGTACAACATCTCCATTCATATAAGACCTTCAGGGTGATGACATCATAAGGACTTATGTCTAAAGTAAACAATATTATATCAATGTAGAAGTTTGTTGATGATCGTTGACTTAACATCGGAAGGCAGCCATGTTGATTGAGACTTCAGATTTTTCAAGACATGCTTCTTTGAGGTCTTAGATTTGAATCCAGTGAGCGAACTTAGTGTAAAACCTCTATTTATCTCTTGGGTTCAAGTCTTGAAATGGGCACATGCGCTCAGAGAAAAATTTTGATTTCTCCATTTATAAATGAAGTAGAGAAACCTCGCAGATTGATCCAACAACTTCTTTTCAACTTTTCAGACTGAGCAACAGCAGCAGCAGCAGCAAGACTGGAGATTATCACTGTTTCTATTGTTTTAGTCATGGGAGCTGTCCCCAATTCTACGGCTTTAGATTTATTTGTTGGCAGTAGCGCAAGATTAATGAGTCAGGCCAATGTTTGGTGTGAGTTTGATCTTTAGATTATGAAATTGTTAATCTCACAGAGTAGACAATTTTTTTATATTTATTATTATAATCGTATTTGTGCATGTATACACATAAGCTTATAATATATAGTTGTCAAAGGTAATACATTCTTTTTTGAAAAACTTCATCAATAATTAATAATAAGATAGAATCATAGTGATATATTTATACTACTAAACTATTGCTTCTCTCAGGGTAGAAAAAAGAATTTGCTGAATTATTGCTTTTGACACAAAAAGTTAATTTTTAGGTAGTTGATTAAATTAAATTTATTATTTTATGATTCTTCAAAATTCTATTGATTATTAGGTCTACGTGAACATATCTTAGCTGACATTAATGATAAAATCAAGTGCTCCTAACCTTAAAAAAAAAAAAAAAAATCAATACATCTATTGTTAAAATAGTAAAACAAGTTGATTTTAACATTTCCCTCTTAAGTGAAAATTATAAACTAAGAATTTTGAAACGAAAAATTATATGCAATGCATTATAATTGTCTAGTAATTATATACGACTGATTTCGAATAATAAAATGTTTCAAATATATTTTTCTTATGATTTTTACATTTCAAAAAGTAATTATTAATCATTCCAAAATTACTCTCAGGTGTCATTAGACTGAGTAATGTAGGGCATGAAATCCATGTTAACCTATTTTGTTCACATCCACAATCTACCCTCAAACTTAAATCTCAAATTGCAATGCAGTTATTGAACTGATTCTCTCAAAGCTAATTGGTGATGAAAAATAATATGTGTCTTATATAGATGACACTACTGCTCTCAAATAAATTGAGGGTCAAAAACCGTGATGCTGGTGTTAAATTGAAATAACACCAAATAATGAAACTATTGCGCCACCAATACCTTCGGTAATATATGTCTTTTAAATGTTCAAGAGCGTCTTTACTTTTTCAATCTGACAACCTCTTTTGGATTGACCAATTGATGATTAGATTTTAATTTTATTTTATTGGATCAAATACTTTTTGAATTTAATAGACTCTAATACCATATTCGATAGTATAAAATTTTATCCCAATTTTTATTTTCAGAAGCCGGAAAATTGAAACTTTACTCCACCATATTCGGGATAACCACATTTGTCCCTATACCAGGAATCGAGAATCATTAAAAGAATTGAGACACGAGAAGTGTCAACAAATCAAGGTCATAGGTGAATCTCGAACGTAAGACCTCGAGGGGAGCACACCTTCAAAACTCAAGCCATCGACCATCGCGCCACCCCTTGGACCTTGGGGACTCTCAAAATCAATTAGTAATCACATAATTAACCAAAATGACTTATAAATACTAAGAGGTCTCCTTTTCCAAGGTGAGATCTTCAATCATCACTCATTAAACTTCCACTAAAAAGAAAATTGGGTCATGACCCATTTAGATGGCCTTGGAGTGCATGACAAAATATCACAACCCCAAATAAGAATCAAGCTAAAGAAGAGGACTCCAAACAAGCAAAGATTAAACTTAACAAATAATTACAAAAATCACATATAAAACTTAACAAGGGCCACAACAGCACCTCCAAAAAGCTTACATGGAAAGATAACAAGGACATCTACCAGAAAACTTTCTAAATTGTAAATTGATGATAATAAAGAACATGTTTTCATGGCAAATGACAAGAGTCAATTATGTTTTCCCTTTGTACATTATGCAATGACACACATCCTTAAAAAAGACAACTATTGGTTATGTAAATGAATTTACATTGTTACGGAGTTTTTTTAACTTTAAATCCAAAGCCTGTCATCCCTAACCCAAGCAAAGAGAGATTAAAAATTGAGAGAAGAGGATGAATTCACTTATCACAGTAGCAGGAGAGTGTAAGCCAAGAAAAGGAACGATATCTACTTGCAACCAATTCTCGGCTGCGGAACCAACTATTGCACCTGCCACGAGCCCACATATGACTAAGATGGATGCTTTTCCTGCAAAGAAGAATAGCACATTTTTAAATATCTCATATTTTTGCACAATCCATATGAGGGTGGGCTAAGTTGGGTTATAATAATCCAACCTATGTTTGGGCCATCGTCTATAGTAACTAGTGGGTTAACTCGTAATCTCTCATCCCAACTATAATAATTAGACAGTCCTATTATAATAACATGGACCCTAACCACTTTTCACATTTCTTTGATGTCTCCCAATGCTTTAGCCTAGAGACGGGCGTGGTTACCCGAGCAAAGCTTCGATTTTCCGATTTCGAAAAAAAAAAACATGGACCCTAAGAACTAGTTATCATAACCCATATAATGATAATCTACACCCCAAAACGCAGGTTACTATATCCTCCTTCATTACAATTACATCCCTGCTATAATAATTTACCATTTATAATAACCTGATCATCGCCCCCAAACAGACTATATGACTCAAAATGTCAGATCTTTAAATCTCAGCACAGTTTGTGCACAAGAATCAACCAAAGTCTGTACCCCTCCCTCCATCAAAGTATCCCTTTCTAAAATCAAGATAGCCGAAGTTTTATTTCACAATTCCTCAACAGCATTCACAAGCACAAAACATTGTAGTTCCTTCAATTCCTCAAAATTCGTGAGGGTTTAGGCCCCGTCTGATAAACCATTTGCTTTTGGTTCTTAGTTTTTGAAATTGTAGCATGTTTTTACTCAAATTCTCTACAAAGAGGATATCTTCCCTTACAGAAGTATTTGAAACTTAACCAAATTCCAAGAAAAAATTCCAAGAAAATAGCCAAGTTTCTGGAAGCTAGTTTTTTAGACCCTGTTTGACAAGCATTTCATTTTTTGTTTTTGGATTTTAAAATTTAAGCCTACAACTACTACAACACATAATTTTCATGACTTTGATGTCTACATCTTTCTCGTATTTTTAAAAACAAACCAAAATTTGAAAGCTAAAAAAAAAAAACTTCCAAATTCTTGTTTTGGTTTATGAAATTTAGTTAGAATTCATATACTTACTTAAAGAGAAGATGAAACATATGTAGAGAGTTTAGGTAAATATAAGCTTAAATTTCAAAAACCAAAAACAAAAAATCAAATGGTTATCAAACATGGCCTTAAATTTTCAAATTTTAGTTGAGTTTTTAAAAACATACGTAAAATGTCGATATCAACGTACAAAAAAATCATAGGTTGAACAATTAAAATAGTAGTTGTAAGCTTAATACGCTATCGTAGTAGTTATCAAAAGGGATCTTAGTAATTTAAAATAATGTAAGAACTAAAAGCAAACAGAAATAACATTAGCAAAACTCCTTACCAAGTTTCACGTTTCTTTTGGTCATGAAATACAAGGAAGCTCCAAGGCTACTTGCTATGATTAGTCCAGGAACATCAGCCCCATCATATGCCATCGTAGTAGATGTGGCTGCTCCATTTACATACGTTAATAACATCAAAGCTCCATATACACCTGCTTGTATACCAAAATCACTAACAGTTGGCGTTTCAATAGCCAATTGAGTGTTCTTCATTGAAGTCTGCAGCCACTGGGGCGTCGAGACAGTCTGTGGCTCATTGATGGGTTTGACATCAGCATAAAGGATCCGACTGCTTACAACTTTTCCTGCTCGGCGTTGAGTCAAGCTCCGCATTAGCAACATATCATATGCAGCCTCGACCTAAAACACATGACATCAGCAATGACCAACAATGGAGAGAGACGGTCCACAAACTTGAGTGAATCTCAAAAACCAGCACAAATGAAAATACAATATCTCAATTCCCTTCATGGAAAAAAAAAAAAACTAAATCAAAGATGCTCAAGAACAAAAATTCATATAACTGTAAGATTGCATAACAGAGGCAATCTAATGTACTAACACTGTACACAATCTGCAGCAGCATTTCTTTAAAATTTTAACAACAATTGGGGTGGGGGGAATTCAAAGTTATGACCTCTTGATCATGGGCACATACTTACGCCAGCTGAGTAATTGCTCTTGTTGGCCACAATCTGCAGGAGCATTATAAAAACGAAACAACTTTGATAAAGTTAAGGCCCAGTGCGATTAAAACTAACAGGAGGGAAAATAAATCCAATAATCCATGCACACTATTTTTTCTATAACCACAGCTGTCTCCTCAAGTATCTGAATGCAAAGTTTGAATCTAATTGCAGAGTCCTCCTCTTAGCCTAACCAATTCCTTCTACTTCCCTTTTTTCTGGTGTACTTTACAGTTTATGAATGAAACATTTTTCACATATACATACACCAAGCGCATCAATACGAGAACAGAAGGGAGAAAATGGAATAAGAAAAAGGTACAGGGCTTCATAAGCTGGACCATGTCGCCAAAATCAGAGATTAATTGACAGTAAACAGATTCAAATAGCTGAAGTGGTAATGGAAATCCTAAAGAAGGTAAGAAAAACAGAGAGAAGTCGTATTCCCTCGAGAAATTTACATGCTCCATGGCGATCATATTTGTACCCAAAATTTTAAAAAACAATCACAAAAAGCATAAGAATAACGATCAGATCAATCGGACTTCGAAATCCCAAATTCCAACACTCAAATCAAATGAGACGCGATAGTTAGATCTCAAATTTACCTAAATAAAAACGAATCCTTCTACCTGCGCTACTGTTTCTTGGTCGTCCTTACAAGTGCCCAGAATCGAATTCCTAGCACGGAGAATCTCATCAAACGAGGCCCCATCGGAAACTCCAAGAACATTGAGAGCTTTTTCCACGGACATCTCGAACGGCGAAGAGTCATCGGCTCTCGAGCCGGCTTGTACCGGCGAGGCCGTCGTCGCCGGTGTTCGAGAGATTAGTGAAATGCTAACGCCCTTCCATGGAATCAGTTTACGGATGAAGTTGGATCCTGGCCGGTGAGACGGCGGAGATGGATAGGCGGCACCGCAGGCAAGACGGTTGGGGCGGACGGAAAGAGTAGTTGCCATCGGTTTGAATTGAACCAAAATCTGAGGCTTTCCCTTTGAGCCGAGACGGTCAGACTAGGATGCCCCAATCTTATAGTAAGTTATTTTGAGCTCTCTTTAACACCAAACACACTCCTCCTATACCAAAAAAAAAAAAAAAAAAAAAAAAAAAAAAAAAAAAACCCCAAAAAAAAAAAAACCCCCCCCCCCAAAAACCCGAAA
>JBBMEG010076365.1:0-12343 GCA_037832605.1 Cyclanthera cordifolia | reverse complement strand
TCTCAAATTTTCGACGGTTCTCCTCAAATTTTTTACGCTCCTCCTCAAATCTTTTATCTCGGTGTGCATCTTCTTCTTGACGACGCTCATCTTCTTCCCGAAGACGTTCATCTTCTATTTGGCGACGTTCATCTTCTATTTGGCGACGTTCATCTTCGTCTTTACGTCATTCATTTTCATCCATCTGTCGTGTTAGTAGTTCATGCTCATTTTGGCTTAGTCCACTAATAGATGAAGAAGAGCATCGATTCATCCTTCTTAATTCATTTAGCTGCCAACCATCTCCTTTTACACTATATCCGATCGAGTTCCTAAAACAGATGCTTGTATTTTCTCTTCGGCCATAGGTTGTGAGCTTCCTTGTGATTCTTCATGCATATCACACAATTTTTGCTCTAACAATAAGTAATATTAGTAAAAAATATAAATTATAGAAAAATAAAATAATTATAGTTAAAAAACGTTTATGGAAAAGTAATGAACACACAAAAACTAAATGGGAAAAATATATTTGTGACAAAAAAAAAAACTACTTAAATATATGTGTGAGGATAATATGAATAAAAAATAACGTATATAAATATAAACAACAACTCTTTAAAATATATATATTACAAGATTGAATGACGGCAAGAAAAAAAAAAGAAAAAAGTAAAGTGAAATAGATTTTTAGAAAGTAAAATCCATGATGAATAGAACTAGAATGTTCACACTTTCTAAAAGAACTAAGTTGTTTTTTTGTTACAGAATTCAGTATTTTCTTTGTGTTAATAGAATGATATCTTTCAATCAAATGACATTTAACGTCATTCATAGTAAAAGAAAAAAAAAAAAAAAACTCACGAATCAACAAAAAAACAAATATAACATATAGATTGGTGTAGTAGATAAATGAGATTTATGAATGTAAAATAAAAATTCTTGGAAATGTCAATTACATTTACAATCTTCATGAGAACTTATTTTCAGATCAAAAGATTTCACGTCGACAATGATGAATGTTGGATTGTCAAAATATTTTTTTTTTTTTTGTTCTTCTTTAAATATGTTGTATGTTTATTTATATATTTTTTAAAGTCAATTTTGATATGATCTTTCTTTATTATTATTATATGTGTATGTCTATTTTTAACCCTTATTCAAAAAATGGAACTTTGATTAAATAATCATTTTGGATGTCTTTGATTAATGTAACAACTTCACTCAAACAAAGAGTACGACTTAATTGATCTTGCAGAAACACCCGTGATCCAGGATTCAAATTACGTCTTGGAATTTGGACTTCGTCCCTATGGACTCCGACATATCCCTTGCATTATATATCTAAAGTCTTTTCTTTTAGTTTATTTTCTTTTTTGATATGTCATGACTTATTATGAAGACTATTTTATGGTTGTTTTATCTTGGTTTTGTAACTATGAGTATCCCTTAATTAAAATTTAAAGTTAGAAGTTCAATGTGAAAAAGAATCTTTAAATGTCACATGACAAAAAAAATTGTAAATAAAAAATTTGTCGATTTAAAGTCATAATAGTCATTGACTATAAATTGTAAAAATAATGCAGGATAATATCATAATTCATTGAAATATCTGTTAAATTTCAACTTGAATATGGATGCTTGAAATAATGTTTTTTTTTTTTTTTGATAACAACAATTATACTTAAACCCTTGTATATTCACATTGAAACCCTTGTATATTGTTTGGGTGAATTTCTTATATACTGCCAAGGAAACATTGAAACTAGCAATGTGGGATATATTTCCACAACACATCTAGTTTCATTATACGCCCACCGAATTTCATGAAAGTTTTTAGATCACTAATAAGGAAAAAAAAAAAACTAGTTCGTATATATAAATTATGTACAAAATATTACAAGTCAACATATTTTTAAATTTCAAATACATATAACTAGATATATCAATCTAATCAAGCAAATCAACATGCTTCCAAAATAAAATAACATAATTAGTTAAAAAAAATTAAACAACATAACTACGTAACTACATGATTCCTAAATTTTATAAACATCTGAAATGAGAAAAGAATCGGACTATCTTCGCTACAGAATAGGCATAATATCATATAAAACTAATCTATTCAAAATCCATCTAACTATTTGAAAAAAATATACTTAATACTAAAGACATACCTAAGAAGAAGGTCTTGTTTGTGATCCGCCTTGTGATTCTCAAAATTGGATCATGTTCTCAAATTTTTTACGGTTCTCCTCAAATTTTTTTCACCCCTTTTCAAATCGTTTATCTCGGTTTGCATCTTCTTTTTGACAACGCTTATCTTCTTCCCGATGACGTTCATCTTCTATTTGGCAACGTTCATCTTCGTCTTTACGTCGTTCATTTTCATCCATTAGTCATGTTAGTAGTTCATGCTCATTTTGGCTTAGTCCACTAGTAGAGGAAGAAGAGCATCGACCATCTTCTTTTACACTATATCCGATCGAGTTCCTAAGCAGATGCTCGTATCTTCTCTTCGGTCATAGATGTGTGCTTCCTTGTGATTCTTCATGCATATCACACATTCTTTGCTGTAACTTTAAGTAATATTAGTAAAAAATATAAATTATAGAAAAATCAAATCATTATAGTTAAAACTAACATAGGCTTTTTCTGATTTTTGTGCAGACCAACCTTTTCATTTCTTATGATGAGTTTCATGAAACATTTCAATCGAGCTCAATATCTGACCTCCTGGCTTTTTCTATTTGTTATTCATTTTACAAAAAAAAAAGAAAGAAATATGTTAAAACAATATCATAAACATTCATCAATATAACGTAATTACCTTCTCTAATATGAACGTGAAGCTCTTTGAATCAGCTCCTATGGTTGAGTTGCACTTTACTAAGATATTAGTTAGCTTTTTCTTAGAAGTTTCCTGGAAAAAGAATATAATTGTGTCATAGTTAATATTTACAAAAAAAAAAAAGACGTGTATGAAAAAGTAATGAACACACACAAACTAAATGGGAAGAATATATTTGAGACAAAAAAACAAAAAAATAAACTCCTTAAATATATACGTGAGGATAATATAAATAAAAGAAAACATATATAAATATAAACAGCAAGTCTTTAAAAAATATATATTACAAGATTGAATGACGGCAAGAAAAAAAAGGAAAAAAGTAAAGTGAAATAGATTTTAGAAGTTAAAATCTATGATGAATAGAACTAGAAAGTTCAAAATTTCTAAAAGAATTCATTTGTTTTTTTGTTATGGAATTTAGTATTTTCTCTGTGTAATAGAATGATATCTTTCAATCAAATGACATTTAATGTCATTCATAGTAAAGAAAAAAAAAGAAAACTCACGAATCAACAAAAAAAGTAAAAATTCTTGGAAATGTGAATTACTTTTACAATATTCATGAGAACTTATTTTCGGATCAAAAGATTTCAGGTGGACAATGATGAATGTTGGATTGTCTAAATATCAGTTCTTTATCTTCTTCTTTAAATATGTTGTATATATAATTTATATGTTTTTTTAAGCCAATTTTGATATGACATTTTTTTATTATTATTATATGTGTATCACTATTTGATCAAATAACAATTTTGGATGTTGTTGATGCCGAAAAATTGTCAAGTGAATTTTTTTAGCTGAGAACGAAAGGGCTTGCAAAAAAAGTGAATTTTAAGGCACACCCGTGTGGTGTGAGCCACAAGACCTCCGATGCCTATGTCAGAAAACGGATTTAGGGGGAATAAACTAAAGCACAAAGAATGGCTTAAGGGTATTTAGCTTAGGACTCACCCCTTGAAAGGGAGGAATGAATTGACTTTTATAGTTGTCAGCCTTGTAACCGCTGCGGCTCACTTATGGCGATGTAACGGTCGGTCGTTAGAAACGTCCTCCATTAAGCCGGGTATGAATATCGGCGTAGCTCTTGGCCATTACCCTATAGAGGTGTAACGGTTTTTATTCTGGACTCGATCGACTCTCGGAGGAGTCAAACTTGCTTGGCCGACCCCAGGGGGTTGGAAATGGACTTGGCCGACCCCCGGGGGGTTGTGGCCTCCATTTAGACGACCCTAGGGGGGTCGGTGATGGCGAGGCCGACCCCCAAGGGATCAGAAATGGACTTGGCCAACCCCTGGGGGGGTTATGGCCTCTATTTGGCCGACCCTGGGGGGTCAACAAGGGCGTGGCAGACCCCAAGGAGGTCGGCAAGACCCCTAGAGGGTCAGCAAAGGCATGGCCGACCCCCGGGGGGGTCGGCAAGGGTGTTGGCTGACCCCTAGGGGGTCGGCAAAGGCATGGCCGACCCTCGGGGGGGTCACAAATGCATGGTTGACCCCCGAGGGGTCGGCAAGGGCTTTGGCCGACCCCGGTGGGTCAGAAATGACGTTGGCCGACCCCTAGCGGGTCGGCAAAGGATTTGGCCAACCCTTTGGGGGTTGATTCCTCCAATTGGCTCCCTTGTCCTTTGTTCGGGTCCCGACCTCTCCGGGTCCCAACGTCGGGTCGGCCCTTGCAGTTGGTTGGCGAAGGAAGGCCAGGACCCCCTCGGGGTCGGCCCATGTAGCCTTACCCTTCTCCGGTCCAGCGACGAGTAGGTCCATCCGGGTGGATGGGCCGTGGAGGTAAGGACTCTTCGAAGAGTCGATCGAGTCCAAGTAACTTTTGGAGGAGTTGCACTCCGTGGCGTCGCCCTTTACAATGAGTAAGTCGGCCATGGAGGTCAAGACTCTCCGAAGAGTCGATCGAGTCTAGAATAAAAACTGTTACACCTCTATAGGGTAATGGCCAAGAGCTACGCCGATATTCATACCCGGCTTAATGGAGGATGTTTCTAACGGCCGACAGTTACATCGTCATAAGTGAGCCGCAGCAGTTCAAGGTCGGCTGCTATAAAAGTCAATTCATTCCTCCATTTCAAGGGGCGAGTCCTAAGCTAAGTACCCTTAAGCCATCCTTTGTGCTTTAGTTATTTCTCCCTAAATTCGTTTTCTGACTTAGGCATCAAAGGCCTTGTGGCTCACACCACACTGGTGTGCCCTAAATTTTCTTTTTTGCAGGCCCTTTCGTCCTCAACTAAATAAATCTTACTGTGGATAACCCGTTGATCATTTTTCAGCATCAACAATTGGTGCCGTTAGTGGGGAAGAAAGTGTTCTACCCTATAAACGCTAAAATTCGAATCCATTTTCCTGTAAAAATGTCGAATATTGAAAACGGTCACCACCACAGTGTCGACGATGAATCGGACGTCGAGCATGCTCCGAGGCGAATTGCCTCTAGAGAACAGAACATTGTTCATGTCGAGAACCACCCGGATCTTGAGAGTGCGGTAGCTGTTCAAGAACCGAAGCATGCAGATCCAAAGTTCACTGCTTTGGAGGAAAGAGTGCAAGGAATGGCAGAGAGTTTGAGTCGCCTGGTGGAATTGCTCCAGCAACAACCTCCGGCTCAGGTAGCTGATGCTGGGAACCAACAAGCGCTGCAGGAGGCAGTGCAGCAACAACCTGTCAAGAAAAAGGTTGTGGCAGAGAAAACAACACCGTTGGTTAGGGACCCTACCAAAGGGAAAGCCCCAGCCACGGAGGCGCCAAAAAAGGTACATTCTCGACACTGAAGACCGGTCGAACAACTTCGACTAGGCGGTAACGACCGAAGGAAGAAACATTCAGTCCAACAAAGGATCGGAGCAAAGACAAGGAAGTCTCCCTGGATGCAGTCACAGTCCTCTAACAAACAAAGGGGAGGCGAGAGGTTACCTCTACCACCGGAAGTCAGAGTTGTCGTTGGAGGTCCTGTTGAAGATGAGCCACGTCCAAGTGAGGCTGTCCAGAAGATAGCACCTGTTGAGGGTCGGTCCTCTGGGATGGACCTCGACCCTACCTCAAGAGGGGTCGAGTGAGGCAGAGGAGAACTTGGTGAAAAATTGGAAATTGTACCCTTGCTAAGTGACACACAAACTGTCAGCATTGGAACCGGCCTAAGTCCGGAGCAGCGTACAGAACTTATAGAATTCCTACAAGAAATGCAGATGTGTTTGCCTGGTCTGCCGATGACATGTCGGGGGTAGATCCAAATGCCATGGTCAACCGACTTAATGTCGACCGGGATCACAAACCAGTACGCCAAAAGCGTAGCGCATTTAATCATGAGCACAACGAGGTCATTGCAGAACAAGTAGATGACCTGCTAAAGACAAAGTTCATTCGGGAGGTACATTACCCTGAATGGTTGTCCAATGTTGTCTTGGTAAAAAAGCCAAATGAAAATTGGAGGACATGCATTGACTTCACCGATCTGAACAAGGCACGTCCTAAAGACAGCTTCCCATTTCATCCCATAGACCAACTAGTGGATGCGACAGCGGGGCAAGAGTTGTGGACTTTCATGCACACCCATTCCGGGTACAACCAAATTAGGATGCATCCTGACGACCAAGAGAAGACGACCTTCATCACTAGCCGAGGCTTATATTATTACAATGCAATGCCTTTTGGCCTGAAGAATGCAGGTGCAACCTATCAGAGATTGGTGAACAAAATGTTCGCCCACTTGATTGGTAGAAGCATGGAGGTCTACGTGGACGACATGCTGGTAAAAAGTAAACAGGTAGAGGCTTGGACGGGAGGGGTGCAGTGCCCAAGTAGGCCTCGACACCCTACGACGGTACCGGATGAAGCTTAATCCAAGCAAGTGCGCTTTTGGTGTCCGTCAGGAAAATTCCTCGGATTCCTTGTACATCAGAGAGGAATTGAAGAAAACCCAGAAAAAATCCGGGCTGTTCTGGAGTTAGAACTGCCTCAGACGATGAAACAATTATAGAGCCTTAATGGGAAGGTAGCCGCCCTAAGCTGTTTCATAAGCCGAGCTATAGATAAGTGCCTCCATTTCTTTAAAATTTTAAAGAATAAAGGAAAGTTCGAATGGACCCCTGAATGTGGGAAAGACCTGAACGAACTTAAGGCCTACTTGGGCGTTGCACCCCTCATGTCCAAGCCTGTCCCGGGAGAGGACCTTTTCCTCTACTTGGCCACGTTAGAGAGGACGGTAAGCTCCGCCTTAATACAGGAAAGTGTCAGGTGCCAACGACCGGTGTACTATACCAGTAAGGCAATGGTGGATGTGGAAACCCGCTATCTAGAGGTTGGAAAACTGTCCTTGGCACTAGTAACATCGGCTAGGCGATTACGCCCCTATTTCCAAGCCCACCGGATAGTGGTGCTATTCAACTTCCCTTTACGCTAATCCCCTAAAAATCGGACGTCGTTGGGAGGTTAATGAAATGGCCAGTAGAACTTAGTGAGTATGACATACACTACGAAGCCAGACCCTTTGTAAAGCGGCAGGCGATAGCCGATTTTGTTATAGAACTCACCCCACCGCTTGAGGGGTTGGAAGAAATCCGAGTCCTTGAGGACCCAAGGGTGTGGACGCTTCATGTCGATGGGTCCTCCAACAATAAAGGTTGTGGAGCTGGTTTGTTGTTGCAGTCGCCAGAAGGGGATCGACTTGAGTATGCCCTCCGGTTCAACTTTCAAGCATCCAATAACGAGGCAGAGTTTGAAGCCTTAATCGCTGGATTGTAGATAGCCATGGTGATAGGAGCAAAAAGGCTCGCCATCATGAGTGACTCTCAATTGATCGTTAGCCAAGCAATGGGGGTGTACCAAGCGAAGGAAAAGCGAATGATGGCATACCTAGAAAAGGTCGAACATTTGCTATCTTTGTTTGAAGAGGTACAAATTCAACAAGTACCTAGGTCCCAAAATTCTAACGCAGATGCGTTAGCCAAATTGGCAGCTGCGTACGAAACGGAAGTAGCCAGGACCATGCCAGTAGAAATCTTAGACAGGCCGAGCATTACAACCGAGCTACTACACGAGATCAGCGAAGCAGCACCAATTTCACCAATGACATGGATGACCCTTTTCCTTGAATATTTAGAGGAGGGGAAGTTGTCGGACGACAAGAAAGACGCCCGAAGGATTAAATTCAAAGCCTCTAGGTACATGGTGCAAGGGGGTAAGCTGTATAAGAGGGGGTACTCATTACCTCTCATTAGGTGCTTAGACCCTAGCGAGGCCACCTATGCAATGCAGGAAGTGCATGAAGGCGTCTGTGGCAATCATGAGGGGACAAAGTCCCTAGTCAAGAAGTTAGTCAGGTAAGGTTACTTTTGGCCAACCATGGCCGAAGATTCCAAAAAGTATACTCGAGCCTTTGACAAGTGTCAAAGGTCCGCCACCATCCAAAGACTGCCACCCGAGGTCCAAACTAGCATGATGGGACCATGGTCGTTTGCCCAATGGGGGGTAGACCTTATACGACCCCTACCTGTTGGGCGAGGCCAAGTTAAATTTGCAGTGGTAGTGGTGGATTACTTCACTAAGTGGGCTGAGGCTGAGGCTCTGGCGAATATCATCGAGAAGAAGGTGACGGAGTTCATCTGGAGGTGCATAGTGTGCCGGTTTGGAATACCCTGAACCCTCATCACAAATAATGGAAAGCAATTTGACAACCAAGCTTTTCGAAAATTCTGCTATATCTAGGAATTTAAAATAATTTTTCATCTCCAGCTCACCCACAAGCCAATGGGCAGGTGGAGTCGGTAAACAAGATCATCAAGAAAAATCTAAAGACAAAGCTCGAAAGCTTGAAAGGGTATTGGGCGGAAGAACTCTCACAAGTATTGTGGGCGTATTGTACTACACCCAGGACGACGATAGGCGAAACCCCCTACTCGCTAGCCTTTGGCGCGGAAGTAGTGATTCTAGTCGAGATAGGACTTCCATCCCCACGCGTAGAGTCTTTTTACCCAATTCAAAATGACCAGCAGCTGTGGATGGGTCTGGATCTCCTGGAAGAAAGAAGGGACGCAACCCACATAAGGGTGGCACGGTACAAAGGCCGAATTGCCAAGTACTACAACTCCCGAGTCAAGGCGAAGCGCTTCCAAGTTGGCGACTTGGTACTAAGAAGGGTAATGCCAAACACCAAGGAACTCAACAGTGGAGTCTTGGGCCAAATTTGGAAGGACCATATAAGGTCACCAAGGTAGCACGCCCAGGCACCTACTATCTGGAGAACATGGACGGGAGTAAAATCCTCCATCCTTGGAATGCCGAACAGTTGAAAAAATTCTTTCAATAGATTGTAATTCAAGTTGTTTATGAATAAAAATTGCTATTTTTCTTATTCTGTCAATCTTAATTTAAGTATAGTGATCTTACTTTCATAAACTTAAATTGGGGGTATATGAGATAGAAAAGAAAGAAGCAATAAAAGTTCATCATTTCATTGCAAGGAAAAAGTTCCTAAGTTACAACTTAGGCGAAAAAGTAAAGACTGAAAAATAAAGTGCTACAAGGTCAAAAGTGCTACAAGGCAAAAAGATTGCAAAGTGAAAGTCATCAAGGCCCTCTAGAGCTGTGTCTGTTAGAAGATGGTCGAACAGGTCCGGCTTGGGCAGGTGCTGTCCTGGCTGGAAGAGCCCGACTTCTGTCGGGCACACCCTGAAAGATGTGAGAATCGTAACAGGTAGCCTGGCTGGATCACTAGGAAGTCCAGACTCGAAGGCTGACAGGGAAGGGTTGACGACTCTTTCCGCGGTGCTGGAACAAAGTGACCGACAAATAGGAAGAAGGTTACCATAGCTAACCCCCTCTTGGATTCGGTCTAATGCTCAGCCAATAGCAGCCTCACTGGCGTTATTTTCTAGAATCACAAAGGCAGGAGAACCTTTTACAATGTTAGCCAAGTACGCAACATTCTTGAGCTTCCCTTCAGCAGAAGCAAACTCTCGTCGAAGGCGGGCGATCGTAGCCAAATCATCTTGACGTGCGTGAACAGCTAAATTCCAGGCTGTTTCGGCAGAGGTGCGTGAGGCGGCTAAGGCAGCCTCGGCGACTCGCTGAGCTTCCCGAGCCTGTGCTAGTTCCCACTTTAGCTTGTCAGTACTGGTAGACAAGGAAAAGCGGGCTTGACGCAAGTCCTCCAGGAGGTGTCGAGAAGCTGAAGAAAAGTGCAGGAATGCCTGCAAAAACATAAACCAAAAGTACAAGTTAGTATACGTACTCAAAGTCAAAGTATAGCTGGAAAAAGAAGAGTTTTTATACCTCGTGCATCAGATGAGCTCTCTTTTCCAGGAACTGGGAGGCATCTCCTAGGGGAAAAGTAGCTGAGGTTGACCCTACTTCATTCCACAAGTTGGAAGCCAGAATCTTTTCCTCCTACAAGTCCAAGGTAGGACAGTGTGGTCCTGACAGAAGGTAGGAGTTGAACACAGGGGGAAGGCCGTGTGTTGGTGTTCGAAGCCAGCATGAGTCGACCCGAGTCGGGGAAGGAAGGTGAACAAAACCAAGGCTAGGACCGTTGAACTCCGGGTCCGATCCCACTTCCAAGTCCTATGGAATTTTTGGGAAAGGAAGGTCTTCGTCATCACCAGGCGGGAGAGAGCAGCCCTCCCAAGTAAGGTCCACCGTATCATCGGTGGGAGGCCTGGCAGGGGGGCGAGACGTTTAATGCGTCAATGGGTCGAAGGCACGCCTCAATGAAGGCTCGTATTCCATGGTCATTGAACATGGTAAAAGGGTGTCTACTCATATTTTTGGTATTCGAGGCAAGCAAAGTTAGAGGAAAAAGTAAGTAGCATACCTCGAGCACACTCCTCCTACGGGAGTACGGACTCCGAGTTAGGAATGACTGGCATAGCTGAAGCGGGAAGGAGGTTGTACAACACCAGGGAGTTTGTGGTCAGGTATTGTGCACTGCGGGTAAGACATAACAGTCTCATAAAACTTCATTACCCAAGAACGGGGATTAAGTTTCATGTGCACTGTAAACAAAAAGTTAGTACGGTGCCAAAAGATAGATAAAGGCAAGGCAAAAGTAAGCGTACCATATGTCTCGAAGACAGTGGGAGTTGCCAGCGAGACATCGGCGCTGGAGCCGCACAAGCTCCTCCAGCAAAGAACCAGCGTTCCTTCCACCCTTTCTGAAAGTTGGGACACCCCACCAAAGGAGGAAACTTGCTTCTAGGGGTCAGGTAGCAGCCCACAGTGACGTCAGGATGGTGGCAGAAACGGTAGAGCGAAAGAAGGTCTCAGGCGCTAAAGTGACCTTCGAAGCCAGTGTGCACCCAAAGGCTGTGAACACCGAAGAAGACATTCCAGGCATTGGGAGCCAGTTGTGTTAGGGCCAGCCCTACCACACCTAAGAACTTCTGAAGAGGCGGTATAAGGGTAAGTCGAACTCCTCGGTCGAACATAGTGGTGTAGAGGGCAACCTCGCCCAGAAAAGGTTGGGCCTACATCTCCGACGCTAAGGAAGCCGAAGAGAGATTTCGGCCGGGATAAGGAATTGGGTCCTAAGGCAGTCCAAATCCTCCTGGGTCAAAATGGACGCTGCCATTTGAGATCCTGACCCTACCACCAAAGTTCTTCGCCGAGTCGTCTTAAGTGAGGAGGAAGCCTGAAGGTGAAGGGATTCGGTCTCGTAGTCAGACGAAGGATCCATGACGGTCAAAGTAAGAAGTACCCTACGAAATTAAAAAAAAAGGGTGAAAAGGGCGAGACTTTTTCAAAAAGTGCCTAAGTAACCTAAAGGTTCCAAAAAGGGTGAAAAGGGCGAGATTTTTTTTATAAAAGTGCCTAAGTAACCTAAAGGTTCCATAGAGCACGAAAAAGGCGAGACTTTTTATAAAAGTGCCTAAGTAACCTAAAGGTTCCAAAACGGACGAAAAAGGCGAGACTTTTTCAAAAAGTGCCTAAGTAGCCTAAAAATCTCCAAAGTAAGTTAAACGGGCAAGACTTTATAAAAAGTGCCTAAGTAGCCTACGAATTTGGAAAAAGTACTCTAAAAGGGCGAGTCTTTGAAAAAAGAGCCTAAGTAATCCTAAAATTCGGACATACATGTATAACGGGCTAAAATCGAAAAAAATGCCTTAGTAAGGGTGAAATTTCGAAAATACGTCTATCCGTTAGCATGAAGTCAGAAAAATGAAAGTACATACTGAAAAAGTAAGGTGTGACGGATGATTTCCAAAAATCCAAAACGAAAAAGAAGTCTCCTCACACACTTTGAGAAAATTGAAAATCCTAGCCCAGTGAGAGGCAATTTTCGGCCAAAGTAGGGTGAAAGGGAAGGTGTAGTTTTGGCAGGGAGTTTTAATGGAAAGGTTAGGTTATGGGAAATCTCAAAAGAATAAACATTTTCCTAAAAACTAGAGGGGATTTTTCATTAAATAAGAATATTATCTTGGAAAAGATATTTTTAGAAGTAAGAATATGGTCATTTTAATATAATTATTTAGAATGAATATTTTCCATAACCTCAAAACTTTATTTGTTGGAATAT
>JBBMEG010076343.1:0-12346 GCA_037832605.1 Cyclanthera cordifolia | reverse complement strand
GGCTTTGGTCCTTTTGTCCTTTGTTCGGGTCCCGGCCTCTTCCGAGACTTCCGGGCCATATTTTACGTCATAACAATTGTTATCATAAGACCTGGCTAGCAATCATATTTCATATTGCCCAAACATTCTTCATCACCCACTATAAGACTTGGTAGGTAATCATTAGTATATGATACTCAAGTATGTTATCTCTATCATCATAAGATTAAGTAGATAAACATGACCTACATGTTACCTTGACATCATACTTAATTGATTGACCTTATCTGTTGTTGATTGCTTATATCTTGCTGCTCTTATTCATGTTTATATTGATTCTGAGCTAGGGATCCTGAGTTTTCATAAACTCACACTTTTCACTATGGATTCCATAGAAATGACATGTCTCTACCATGATAGATGATCGAGTGGGTCTACTATTTTTCTTAAAGTTGTATTTAACTATAATGTCCTTCTGCACGAACTATTTTTCATTCTTTCACTTTAAGCATGCTCCTAGCCATATCCATGATTGTTCTTTTCTTTCTCTTAGCCACTCTGTTGTGTTAAGAAATATAAAATAACGTAATGTTATGTTGTAACTCGAGTTCTTCTGAATAACTCTTGAATTCATTGGACTTATATTCACCTCCTACATCACTACATATCAACTTGATTAATTTTCTAAATTGTCTTTCAAAAAATGTATTAAATATTTTAAAGAAGTTGAAGACCTCATCTTTGCTCTTCAACTGATAAATCCAAGTTTTCTTTGAAAATCATCAATAAAGGTAATTGTTACCTCTAATTGAGCATATGTTCATTAAGCCACAAACATTTGTATGCACAATCTCTAAAGAACATTTTTGTTGGAAATAGAGGGTAGAAGCATGCATTAAACGTGACAGATGCATGTGACAACAAAAATGTTACATAATAATTAATCCAATTAATTATTTTTATTAATCCAATTAATCTACATGTTGTTTCTTAAGTGATTGACATGTTTTTTGACCAACTCATACTTACATTGACTGGCACCTCTGAACTAATCTGGATGGTCTTTATGTTGAGTAGGATCGACTATTCCCAGGAATTATCTTGAACGACCTCTTCCTATCTTCTAGGCTATTGTTTCTTAGCTACAATTGGGTGCTTGGTAGGAAGTCTTTAAATAAGAGAGTTAAGAACTTTGTCAGAGGTTTGACTATAGAGAAAAAGAAGAAAGATATCAACTTTCAGCATAGTTTGTCTACTTAAGATGAATTATTCAAGAAAGTGAGTACGATGAGAATGAAGACCTTCTAGGCCTGTTGTTTATAGTAAAGGATGAATTATTTAAAATAGGAAATATAATATATTTTAATATCAAATATTAAAAGATATAAGGAAAAAAAAATTTAATAAAATTTTTTTCTTTCCCTTCATAAATTCGAAGATTTTATCCATTCTTAGGGAGACGTAATTTTCTTACCTTTTAAGGGGAGAAGATTTTTGAAATACATAATATATCTCATATATTTTTTTTATTTTTATTTGATATTTATCCAAATTTAAAATTCATAATATATCCAATGTAATACAAATAAATAATTCCCAATTAATATATCTAATATATTAATACTCTACTTTAATAATGATCTAATATTTATTAAGCTAATTAATATGTCTATCATATTAATTAGTACTTTTCGCTTAATAATTATCTAATAATTATTAAGACAATATCAAACATATTAATGATTGAGATCTCTCAAGTAAATAATTATCTAATTATTCATGTGAGTCTATAACGAAATTACTAGAATTATCACAAAACTTTTGGTCTCGTCTTATGCAAAAACTTCTTTTTGCATAGGCATCTCCACTCACATGTCTCCACATCAACAATTAGGATCAGGTCATTGTAACCATTACAAAACGGGTTATACCAACAGTCTCACCAGGACTTAGGTACTCTGCCTTAGTCCATATATTGTAGACGTTTTAGTTTATTAACTCGGAACTAGATTCACTTGTATGTCGCACATACTTGTCCAAGTGTTCATGAAAATAACCATTGACGTATGGCTATTAATCCTTTTAATGCGATATAGTTGAATTGTTAGGGTTTGTGCCCTAAAAGCCTAGTAGTTTGTAATTAAAGAACAAGCATTAAATGCCAAACATTTATATTATACTTTGGTTATTAAAAGTTATTATTTTCATCAATTGCGAATTTAATATTCAAACGTCATTAAATTTTATCGTATTAATCAGATTAATAGTGATATGCACATGGTTATTTAGAGGAACACTTTGATAAGTATGTGGGACATACAAGTGAATTTAGTTCTGAGTTAATAACCTAAAACGTCTAAAGTATATGCACTAAGGCTTGGGGGCCTAATTCTTGGTGACACTATTGGTACAACCCGCTTTGTTAAGGTTGCAAACGACCTTATCCTAGTTGTTCATGTAGAGACATGTGAGTGGGGAAACCTATGCAAAAAGAAGTTTTTGCATAAGACAGGACCAGAAGTTTTATGATCGAGCTAGTAACTCCAAATAGACTTGCATCAACTACTTTGCTAAGGATGATCGTCTGTCAATGTGATCTGAATTTTGAGTGGGTTGTGAACTTCTTCTTTATGAAAGCGTCATTTAATGTGAATAGGTAAGACCAACCAAATAACATGGGTCAATTAGCTTCTCACGTTAGAGATTTCCATAG
Source organism: Cyclanthera cordifolia (assembly GCA_037832605.1). Classification (NCBI taxonomy): domain Eukaryota; kingdom Viridiplantae; phylum Streptophyta; class Magnoliopsida; order Cucurbitales; family Cucurbitaceae; genus Cyclanthera; species Cyclanthera cordifolia. The sequence goes on along the minus strand of JBBMEG010076343.1, from coordinate 9,654 downwards.
TGAGTAGCTGGGAACGCTATATTACAAGAAGAAATTCACGTCTTTCTAGATATTGAGAAAGATTTAAAGTTATTTCCTTAAAAACTAATTTCAAGACTTGAACAAAGAGATCTCACCTCTTATTGGCCGAGAGAATATTAGTTTATAGTCGGACTGTAAACACTTGTTCATTAGATGAATTAATGGCGCTTAAGGAGAAAGATATAACTAGAGGGGTAAAATAGACATTTGTCTCAATTGTATATTATGAATAAGCTTGTGAATGATCACATATGGCAGATGACAGATTATATCTCTCGACCTATCTTATTCTACAGTGCGAAAGAGTTCAACGCGTCTTTAGTGAAATAAGTTTGATGTTAACAAATAGGGATTAGATCTCGGGTCAGTGTAGCTTTCAACCTAGAAGTTCATCGATCCCAGGGCTAGCTCATACTTATTGGTACACTATGCTATTGTATAGTGAATTTGAAGAGTTTAAATTCATAGATTAATCATGTGACACATAATGAGCTTTAAGTTTAGTGGTTAAACTTAATTTCACAATATATTGATGTATTGAATTACTATTTATGAAATAAATATTAATGAGAAGAAATAAATTTATTAGATAAACTAATTGTAAATAATTATTGGATAATTATTTATTAAGAGATCATAGTAATTAATATGTTAGACATTAATTGGTTTAATAATTAGTAAATAAAAAATATAAATTAATATGTTGAACATATTAACTGGATTAATAATTATTGCATCATTATTAAAATAGAGAATTAATATATTGAGTATACTAATTTGTGAATTTATTGATTTATAATATATTAGATATATTATGAGGTTGAGATTTATTGAATCATATCAAATAAAAATAAATAAAACAATATATGAGATATATTGTAAATTCAAAAATCCTCTCTAGTAATTTATGTTCCGGTAGGGGAGAGGATGAAAATTTTGAAATTGGTACTTAAATGGAAGAAAAAATCTTTGATTTAATCTCAATATCTTTTAATACTAGATATTGAAGGATATAGTATTTTTCTAATTTAAATATTCATTGCTCCATCAATAGAAGGTCCGAGAGATCTTCATTCTGATCCAACTAAGTTCTAGAGTAACTATCTTAAAAAGAGAAACCCCTCTTAAAGCTAAGATTTCTTTTCTTCGACGATAGTCAGACCTCTAACAAAGTTCCAATATAGAAATTATGATTTATTTTTTGTATGAGGTGAAATGCTAAAATATGGTAATATTAGAATAAAAAAAGACATTTTAATTTAGGGGTGATTTCGATTCAATTTTTGTGAGTTTTGTACCAATCCTATAACCGAACTAATATTCTATGTTTTTTAAAAATTGGGTCCGAGCCGATGTCCAATAAAGGACAAAAGCCAATGAATCAGTTTTTAATTGGTTCATTTTGGTTTTAGTTCGGTTTTCGGTTTTGAATTCAATAAAAATTTTGGTTTATTTTCAAAAACATTGTCTCATTCTCAATATAATTTTTAATTTTATTCTGAAGAGTTTCATTTTACTAACAAAAAAAACAATACTTTCATAATTATCACAATATTTACCATGTTTTTACTTCATATTTAACTTTTAAATTGATTCTTCAATCAAATTTAATTATCAACACATATTTTTTTCTTATTATTTATATATTCGATTTGGTTCAGTTTTTTATTGGTTCTTCAATCGAGAATTGAAATCGAACCGATATATTTCGATTTTCTAAATTATCAAATCGAATGATTCAATATTGTTCTAAAAAATCGAACCGATTCATTAGATTGATCGGTTCGATTTGGTTTTGTCGATTTTTTCAGTTTTTCTTTTACCCCTATTTTAATTTGTGTTTATAATTTGGAAAAGTATAAAAAGAATATAAAAATTGAAATAAATAAATAAATAAATAAAAATAGTGCTTTGATATGGTGTCTCCATAGTTTTAAGGGATTGTGATGTGGGTAGCACATTTTGTAAGAAGCATTATAATTATAGCACAAACTTATCAAAAATTCATTTATACCATATTTATTTATTATTTTTCCCGTAATTCTGGTTTTACCCCTGATTTCTGCATTTTCTTTTTCTTTTTTTCTTCCCGACTTTGGTTTGACCAACAATTCGTCGATTTCCTTTCTCCTACTTCCTCTTGATTTTTCAAATTTGGATTTAGATCGTCGACACTTAGGGAAATTCTATTCTCTGGTTGCACTAATAAGCCGCCATGAGAGAAAGAGTGAAAGGACCGGTGGTGGTGGAGGCGACGAAAGAAGAAGCCTCCATGGGAGAGTTAGTGAGCTTCAAATAAGGGTCAGAGGGGAAATTGGTGGAAAGGGAAAAAGAGAGGTCGTCGTCGTCATCAGAGGACGATGAGGAGGAAGAGGAGGAATTAATGGCGGAAGTGAAGGAGGAAGTAAAGGGTTGATTGAACATGGTGATTAAGAGCTTCCCCGTGGTGATTGGGGTTTTGTGGCCTTGATTTCCATGAGTTTCAGAGATAATTTAATGATTAAAGACTAAATAAAGAAAAATCAGTAAATTTTGAAGAAGATGATCAAACGAGACGATGAATTTTTGTGTTTATGAATTTGATAAAGAGGAAGTAGTAAAAAAGAAATAAAGAAATGATGCAGAATTTCATCGTGTTTTCTTTTGTTTACTCTTTTTCTTTTTCTAGCACATTTTGTAAGGGGATTATAATTATATCACAGTTTGAAGCGCAGTTCTACCCGTGAATTGAAGTTCGAAAGCAGCTTCAATGGAGTTTTTGGGGTGAGGTGAATGCTTGTCCATAGATGAAGAAGACAACTACACATAGATTGATCAACTTCAATCTATATACTGATCGAATTCAATCCACAGATTGATCGACTTCAATCAACAGACTTCAATTAGTGTACTGATCGATTCTTCAGTCAATGTAATGATCGACTTCAATTAGTGGACTGATCGAATTCAATCACCTCACTGATTGTTCAATCAATATACTGATCGACTTCAATCACTGGACTGAGTGACTTTAATCACCAGACTAATTGACTTCAATCACCAGACTGGTCGACTTCAATCAATGAACTTTCATCAGTGTACTGATCAAATTCAATCAGTGTAATGATTGACTTCAATCATTGTATTGATCGACTTCAATCACCGGACTGATTGATTTCAATCAGTGGACTGATCTACTTCAATAAGCAAACTTCAATCAATGAATTGATCGACTTCAATCAACAAGTTTCAATCAGTGGACTGATCGACTTCAATCAGTTTTTAGGCAAGGTGCTTTTTGGTCATTTTGATAGACCGGCCCAAAAAAGTTGCTATTGGTGCAAATAGTTTCAAAATGTTATTATTTAGTTGATAAAGAGCGTTACCGTACCCAATTGATTGAATAACAAGGTTTGATTTTGATGCAAGGTCATAGTCAAAAACATAGGAGAATAATTACTTATTATGGATTTTCAAAATCGGTAGACTAATTGCTTGAGTTCGAGAAAAATAAATTAATTGTGTTAGTTTATGATCAATATTACAATTAGATTAAACTAAACCTTTGAATGGGAAGTTTTCGTAGATTATTTGATTAATTTACTTTTATTATTTTATTTAGAATTTCATTCCAAATTCCAAAAAAAAATTTTGACATTGAGAAATTAATTGATAGCTCATTTGGGATTCGACCTGGTTTCACTATTTTTACAAGTTAGAGTTATTAGTAAATCAGTATTTATTTTGGCGGACTTCAATAATCCGACCACCTAGAAGAGCGGAGGAGATCCTTTGAGATTGTTCACGGGAATAGATTGATCCTACCCAACAAAATACTCGCCATATTAGATTAGGGGTGTTAATCAATGTAAATATGATTAAAAAACAATATGCCAATCATCTAGGGTTAAGCATGTATATTACTTTGTATTAATCTACATAATTCAATGGTTTAATTGTTGTGAAATTATTTTATGTTCACACGCTTCCGCCGTGTTAGATGCATGCTCCTTTCCTCTATTTTCAACACGAATGACGTTTGTATATTAAACCCACAATTAATGAAAATAATAACTATTAATAACTAAAATATAACATTAAATATTTTGTTCCTTTATTACAAAGTATTAGGCCTTTAGGGCACGGCCTCTAAAAATTTTGCATGCCAAGCCTCTTTAGAAAAAAATGTCATGTGATTCTTTCCAAAACTACAAGACTCATACAACTAATCAGGGTGATAAATATAAGGTAATCAATTCACTAAATTACGTTTGGAAAAATTTTCCAAACTCTGAAAATTTTAAATGCCGAAAACGTAAGTGCCATAACCATGATTCATCATTCACTATCACATTCAAGCACTTGAAATTACCTATTTTTAAAATCTACTGGAAAGATATGATTTTTTGATAAATAAGTTTTAAGGATCATATTACCTTCTTTATAAAAAATTAGGAGTCGATTTCTAGAGATGTACTATATCACATAACACTTTTTGGCCAATTGTCTCATACTTAACAAATTAATTTTCATATTAAGTACTTAAAAAACATATAATATTTACAAATGATCGTCATTCTTCAATGCGATAAGAATTCGCCATTTTCTAGTTACCGGAATGAATCGTCCATCACCAAATTTTTCTCTTGTACTAAACGATTGATATAAATCAACAAACAACTTTTTATGACCACACATGTGGTTCATTCAACCTTTATCCAAATTCCAAGTCTGGTAAGTTGGTGTTTCATTTGATGTGGCTACCATTAATAATGCATGGTCTTCTTTGCCATGTTCGTGATTACAGTCTTCTTGAGTTCAATTGGGTTTAAATGTCATATTCAGATCTACATTCATTTGCATAATGACTACTCTTGTGGCAATTATAACATTTCACATATGATTTATTATATATACTTCTACATCCTTCGCAACAACGTCTTCTTTATTGACAAGAAATATTTGAATTCATATTGTGATTAGAACTAGTGTTGTTTTTTTTTCAGCACCTCCATGATTCTGGCGCTACCTCACGTCCACGTCCTTTGCCATAAACTACTGTACTTGTGATTGAAGCTACCAATTAAATCTTGTGCTCGTAAAACATGTTGAATTAGTTTTCAATCTTATTAACATTCATCTGTTGCTCATGGGCTCGTATGGAACTGGATAATAACCATACTTTTTTATAGGTCATTTGCATGTGTTTTACCATTGGTCTTCATTTAGTTTGTCTAGGCAAAAATTCTACAGATGTAGACATCAATAGTTTATATGGTCTCCATTTGTAGCAACTCATATTGACATCTTAGAGTTTGAAGACGCACTCTTTTAATCTTGTCACCACCTTTATAGAGGTAGACAAAATAGATCATCCCTTACTTGTGGTTGTTGCTCCTTCGATCTGCTCAAATGTCTCTTCATTCGTCTTTTGGTAGAAGAAATACAATGCCCTTTTATCATTCTTCTTCTATTCTTGACGTGCTACTCGTTCTGCCTCAGTTGCATTCACTCCATTTTTCACGATATCTCATAATTTTATGGTAATCAAATAGAACTTTCAACTGTACAGACCACTCGTTATAACTTCAAGCTCCAAAATCAATAGTAATAGTTATATATCTCTGCACCAACTGACAAAATTTCAGTTGTCCAAGACTATTAATCTTCCCAAAGGAAATGTGAACATAATCGTTCATAATTAATAATCAAACGACATTTCATATATTATCTTTTCAAACAAGGTATACCAGCATACCTTATTTGAAAAGATTAGATTTAATTCTAGTAGAGACATTTTATGTATATATTGAATGCTTTGAAGCTTTGTAACAAAAGAAAGTTGTTGAGATAATGAGTCAAACCCATTAAACTCGTATGTATTCCATTACAATTGTAATGCTTTACATCCAAATTTAGAAACACTTTTAAGGGGAGAAATTATAATAAGAATAACGCATACACTAGTTAATTTAATGGAAGCATAAAAAAAATCCCAACAAAGACTATGAACAAAGTTAAATAATGCAATAAAATAAAGAAATTCATGCCAAGAATAAGATAACATAGTTTAAAGTTGGCTAGATAAAGGCACAAAGCATAGAATTTATTGAAAATCAAGCATACTTGACATTTTTTTTCGAATGTTGATTGTGTTTTCTTGATTGTCTTAGTCAAAATGATAATCTTCTTTGTTATCAAAAAAAAAAAGAAAGTCGTTAAAACTTTAGAATTAGCTTTGACTAACTCCATTCAGTTTCCAACAAAAATTATACACAAAACTATATTAAAAAACCATTGGACGTAATAAGATGATATGAAATTAGTGGCATATTAATAAAATTAATTTTATTAATATTTAACACTACTAGACTAGAATTAAAAATGAATACACTAACCTAAAGAAAGCTACTAAACATGTTTGATAGTGGTTGCACATAGAGATGACATATTGGAATTAATTAATTAATTATTTTTATTAATTAATTATAATCATTATTTTGTGATCCATGCTTTGTAACTTCTCCACATTTTTTGCTTCCCCACAAATTTGGCAACCACTTCCATATTTTTATGTTATTATTTTAATGGTAGAGAATTAGACATGACCCCCCCGGGGGTCGGCCAAGTCCATTTCCGACCCCTTGGGGGTCGGTCTCGCCATCACCGACCCCCCGGGGGTCGGCTAAATGGAGGCCACAACCTCCTGGGGGTCGGCCAAGTTCATTTCCGACCCTCCGGGGTTGGCCAAACAAGTCCGACTCCTCCGGGAGTCGGCCAAGGAAGGCCAGGACCCCCTTCGGGTCGGCCCTTGCAGCTGGTTGGCCAAGGAAGGCCAGGACCCCCTCGGGGTCGGCCCTTGTAGCCTTACCCTTCTCGGGTCCGGAAATGAGTAGGTCCATCCGAGTGGATGGGGCGTGGAGGTCAGGACTCTTTGAAGAGTCGACCGAGTCTAAGTAACGTTTGGAGGTGTTGCACCTCGTGGCGTCGCTCGTTACAACGAGTAGGTCGGCCCCATTGGGTCGACCGTGGAGGTCAGGACTCTTCAAAGAGTCGACCGAGTCCAGAATCTAAACCGTTACACCTCTAAAGGGTAACGGCCAGGAGTTACGCCAGTATTCATACCCGGCTTAATTGCGGACGTTTCTAACGGCCGACCGTTACATCGCCATAAGTGAGTCGCAACAGTTACAAGGTCGGCTGCTATAAAAGTCAATTCATTCCTCCCTTTCAAGAGGCGATTCTTAAGCTAAGTACTCTTAAGCCATTCTTTGTGCTTTAGTTATTTCTCCCTAAATTCGTTTTCTAACTTAGGCATCGGAGGCCCTGTGGCTCATACCACACCGGTGTACCCTAAATTTTCTTTTTCGCAGGCCCTTTTGTCCTCAGCTAAATAAATCTTACTGTGGATAACCCGTTGACCATTTTTCGGTATCAACAGTTGACGCCGTCTGTGGGGACAATAGTGTTCTACCTAAAACGCTAAAAAATTCCACTCCAATTTCCTGCAAAAATGTCGAATGTTGAAAACGGCCATAACCACGGTGTCGATGACGAATCAGACGTCGAGCATGCTCCGAGGCGACTTGCCTCCAGAGAACAGAACGTTGTTCATGTCTAGAACCACCTGGATCCTGAGGGTGCGGTAGCTGTACAAGAACGGGAGCATGCAGATCCGAAGTTCACTGCTTTAGAAGAACGAGTGAAAGGAATGGCAGATAGTTTGAGTCGCCTGGTGGAATTGCTCCAGCAACCACCTCCGGCTCAGGTAGCTGATGCTGGGAACCAACAAGCGATGCAGGAGGCAGTGCAGTAATAGCCTGCCAAGAAAAAGGCTGTGGCAGAGAAAACAGCTCCGTTGGTTCGAGACCCTGCCAAAGGGAAAGCCCCAGCAATGGAGGCGCCGAAAAAGGTGCATTCCCGGCACCGAAGACCGGTCAAACGACTTCGACTAGGCGGTAACGACCGAAGGAAAGAATATTCAGTCCACCAGAGGATTGGATCAAAAGCGGTGAAGTCTTCTCGTAAGCAGTCCGTCCGGAGTAGCCAACCAAAGAGCACCACCCGAGGGCCATGCACCCTGCATCCCTTGAAAGTTCCCACTGCCCGTACGACGGGATCAGACTTGGGAACGGATCTGAGGGATGTGATCAACCAATACCGAAAAGAGGCAGGGTGTGACGTAGCCGAGGCACAACCTTGGCTGGTCCAACTTCGTCTCCTCCAAGACCAGTTGGGGAGCATGAAGAAGGCACAAGACCAAGACGGACTGGACCTGGACAGCCTGGTCGATCCCCCCTTCACCGACGAGATCATGGAGGAGTCCGTCCCATCCAAATTCAAACTCCCTGCAATTAAGGAGTACGATGGGTCCACAGATCCTGTCGAGAACCTGGACTCCTACCAGACTTGGATGCAGCTACATGGGGTCCAGGACGCGATCAAGTGCCGAGCGTTCTCATTCACGCTCGTTGGACCAACTCGAAGATGGTTCAGGCAACTGAAGCGAAAGTCCATTGCCTCCTTTAGGAAGCTGGCCAGGACATTTTTCACCCAGTTCCTAGGAGGGCGAGATCAAAAGAAGCCGGTCACACATTTGCTGACCGTGAGGCAAAGAAGCCAGGAGACCTTTCGGGGGTACATTGCCAACTTCAACAGCGAGGCGTTGGACGTTGAAGGATATTCCGACAGCACGACCCTCCCAGCGGTCGTTGCCGGACTCAGGAATGAAAAATTCCTGTGGTCGTTGAGGAAAAAGGCTCCATTCACCTATGTTGAGCTGCTAACCAGAGCACAGAAGTACGTGAGTGCAGAGGAGCTAGTGAACTCCATATGAGGCACAGAAGGAAGGCGCTGCCTTCCAGAGGTGAAAAGTCACCACCGCCGCCGGAGATCATAACCATCGTTGGAGGACCGGCTGAGGGTGAGTCCAACTGAAGTCGGAAGGACAAGCTGAGGCAGGCCCGAGGCGCCCTAAGGGGCGAAGAAGTGCGCATAATGGAGGCAGTGGACGAGTAACTTGGCTTCACTGCCACTAAGGCTGCAACACTGCACCAGCCGCACAACGACACCTTACTGGTGTCCCTGACCGCCTCCAACATCCGCGTCCGAAGGATCCTCATCGATGGAAGCAGTTCGACGGATATGTTGTCACTATAGGAATTTGGCGCCGTGAAGCTGGGAGGGAAAAAGGCTCAAGCCGAACTCGACACCTCAAGTTGGGTTTGGCGGCAGCACTCTGGTTCCTAAGGGATCAGTTGAACTCCCAGTGACTTTTGACGATGGGGACAACATAGTCCTGCATTCATCAATTTCCTGGTGGTGAACGACAACTCCGCCTACAAGCACAATACTTGGAAGATCTACAATCCATGGGCAAAGTGCGGTCGAATCAATTTACCACCGGGCACTAAAGTTCCCTACTCCTATGGGGGTCGGGCAAGTCAGAGAGGAGCAGCTGTCCTTGAGGGAATGCTACCACACAGCCCTACGGGGCGTGGTAAAGGGTCCCTGAAGTAAAAAGCTGCTGAAAGAGGACCGGTCCCATGTGAGACTGTCCAAGGAACAACACGTGTGAGGGTACAAGTCAAGCAAGTACCTAGGTCCCAAAGCGCCAAGGCCGATGCTTTGGCAAAGTCAAATGTCGCCTACGAA